>APFE031753583.1:188745-214184 GCA_000404065.3 Pinus taeda
GTTTTCATGCATAATTTTTTCTAAAGCCATTGATGATAGCTTCTAAAGAGTGATTTGAGTACAGATATCTTGCTCAGTCGTTGGGGTTTGAATAATAATCTAAATTTTAAACGTAATAGCATGTATCTCTATTTGTCTGAGTTTTATTATTATTTTTCGCTCTATTTTTAATGGTTGGATCGAGTTTTGCAGGGAAATCTTGATTTTAGATCCTCGGGCGTTAGGGGAACTTTTCAGTTGGACCAACCAACTCTCGATCTGTGTTTCCTGAAGAGCCCAACTAAATTAGCTCTAGGCTTGTCATAAGATTTTTTACAGGAGATGCACAAAGGGTTTCAAGGTAGCACCTACTTTAAAATTCAAAAAAAATAATTTTTTTGTGCGGCATAATGATAAATTTGGTTGATTAGACCCTGCAGTTTGTAAATTTTATAATTATTTTTCTAACATGGGTTTTTCTAAGTTTTAGTTTTTGTCATGATATATATCGTTTGGGTGTTTTCTTGTTATCGTGTAGCTACAGATCTGAGGAGGAAATTTGCGTACAGTCCAGATCTAGGCCATGGAAGGTAAGATCTGGATCTCTGGGGTTTACCAACATAATTTTGGAGGGACATTATTCAAAAAAAATTGCAATCCAAGGGTTTAAAAAGTTTTAAATCTGGAAATTTTCACAAGGGTTTAACAGATAAATCTGAAGCAGAAGCATATCATTTTAAAATGAGATTTTCTGGGAAATTTTCTTAGGTTTTGGCTACCATTTTCTCATGTTTGTTGTCATATTGAGCCTCAAGGATATTTCGAAAAAAAATTATATGCATTTTGGGGTTTCTAGAAAATTTCGAATTTTTTTATAGGCTGCTATCGCTTTCTACTGCGTTTGTTTTCCTTTTTGCATCTCGAACCTGCAAGAAACCTCCCATCAACTTTCCTCCCTTACCCTCAGCTTATCCCCTCACCCATCTGCATTCCTCCTCTCCTCACAGTCTTACCTTTCTAGAACCCTTCTTTGTGTTTCCTCAAACCCATAGCCCTTTTCTTCCTCCATGTTTCCAGTCGTATCCCTCACCTGTCGTCTTCCCTTCCTCATTTCTCTGTGCTCCTCCCTTTCTTCCTATGTACTACCAAATCGCTGCTCCTCGCAATGTTGTTCGTGTCTTATCCCTCACCTGCAAACTTGCATGCAGCTCCTCGTCCATACCCTCACTCTCCTCTGCAGCCTTCTTCTCCTACCCTCGTTGTCATCATGAGTCCCTCCTCTCCACCGTTAAGCCTACCTACATAGCATAGAACTCTCATTCGACTTTTTATTTTTTATTTCATTTGCATTGTATATGCATTAGGTTAGTGTATTTTTCATTTCATTTTTAATTTGTAAATGCAATAGGGTTAATGTATTTTTCATTTTCATTTGAAATTCGATTTTGATTGTTATTTTTTTAATTTGAATTTTTATTTTTATATTTTTTTTTATTTCACATTTTCTTGTTTTATTTTTAATGATTCTTTGATTTTGATTTTGATTTTGATTTTCTTACCTTTTTTATTTTTTTTATTTTGCTTTAAAAAATCTAAAAAATCTATAAAAAATTAAAAATTGTTTGGTGACTTTAGAATTGGTAATGAAATGCCGAACAAAAAAACCTTAGACACCTCCTCCTTTTGCAAGAGAACAACACTGCCACAAAATTCAGATTTTCGGGGACTCTCAGCTTATCATAAATTGGACCAATGGAACCTATAACTGTCACTTGCACACACTTAGGTATTTGGTAGAGGATGCTATATTCTTAAAATCTCAGTTTGAGTTTTTTGTCTGCTCTGATATATACAAGGAAAGGAATGAAGTCGTTGATCGTCTTTCCAAAGAGGTTGTGCAACTAATCAAAGGTCACTAGTTGATTCATGAGTTCAGGGATGGGGATTTTTTCCAAATCTACCATAGGCCCATCATTGAAGGGGCAGGACTCCTCCAGGATTGATCTATGAGATCATCTTATATGTCTTTTTGTTTTGTTCTATGTTTTTAGCAGCTTTTATCAATTTTTAAGTTTAACTAGTTTTCAGACTAATGGCCCTGGTTTTCCATCGATCCTATTGTTCAAAAATGATGATATGTAAATATTTTCTGCAGATGACTATTGGACTGCTAAACTTTTGGATAGTAGTAAAAGCATTCCTCATATGCTGGTATAAAACATGTAATTTTCTTAAACTTTTAATGAAAATTACGCTTTTTAATTTTCTTAACAACCCTTACTCTGACCATTGTCACGTGCCTAGACACTTTATGCGATAACAGGCTACACACTATATATTTTATGTTTTGGTGCTACTAAAATTGCTCTTTAGTTTTCTGCTGCGCGGTCATACATTTTACAACTAAGCAATTCCAAAAACTGAACACTTCCACTCCAAGTGACTCCATATAAAACACTGGTCACTTTTTAGGATTAATTGACATTATCTTTGGGACCCCTCCCTTGACTATTTTAGAGGTTGTTAGGCCTAAATAGTGTTAATTTTCCACTATTCTATGTTATCACAATCGCATAGCCCAATTCTTTCTTCAATTAGCAATCACTTCTAAACAAATTTAATCTTTCAATGACAATGAGCAATTGTAGATAGAACCGTAAATCCAATGTACAATAGAAGAAAGCCAAGAGAAATACAAGAAACACAAGATTTGGTCAAAGACCACAGAAAAACCCCACAACGGAGAAAACCCTTTCCAAGTTCTTCTTCTAATAGATTGTCATCAAATGTTCAGCACAAGGATAACATATTCCAATCCCACAATGAGTCAAAGGACAACACCTTTGACTTTCCAAATCCACTAACCTATATCCAATGAGAGATGAGCTCAAAAGTCAAATATGACCCAAAGTCAAAGTTAATAATTTTTTGTCAAAGTCAATAGCAGTCAAAGATGCCCTAACAAGCGAACGTGTAGCAGTCAAATCAGCTTCAAAAGGTTTGGTTCTGGCAGCAGAAAACTCGACACCTTTTGCTGGTAAAATTCAAGTCAAAACAATCCCAAAAGGTACCTCAAAATCTGGTCAAACTCAAAGTCAATTCTATAGTCAAGTAGCAGCTTCAGATCTACAGTCAACCAAGGTCAAAGTGCCCAGAAAACTTTGATCTCCTTGCCAAAGAATTCGGCCTCCAAAACATATGCAAAATCCCGAGCCAAACCAATCCCAAACTCCCAAAAGTCAATGTTGGTCAAAGTACAAAACAGAAGTAGAATTCGGCCAAATTGGAAATGACTCTCTCCTCTTTGCATGTGTGAAAAGAACATGCAATCTTCAGATGTAGTCAAACCTCCAAGAGAAGAAGAGATGTGCGATGAGATGCTCCAAAGTGATTTGACTTGAGATGTATTTATATCCTTCTTAGGTGGACAAATTTGCTTGCCCAGGCTGATGTGTACTTTTGAGTACTTGTGGGCTCCACATTAAAAAAAATAAAAAATTTCCTTGACCAAATTAAATTCTTGTAAGGGCAAAGAAGGTCTTCTCTGGATGAGAAAGGTTATCCAAAGGGGAACTTGTCCCTAAGCTTGCGGAAGTCCAATTTTCCATAAATTTTAATTTGAGGGGAGTCCCCAAAAGCCTCAAGATTGACCCTCATACCTTTTCACCCCTAGACTTTTCATCTCAAAGTGCTTAGGCAATTATAGGATAGTTATTATAGCCTATATAGGTTGTTGTCCCCACATTTTACGCAAACTTTATAATATGATGTACAGGACATCAAATTGTTTTGCCTATAGCCCTCTAACTAACTGACCAAATCAAAACCTAATTGCATATCTGGTTATATTATTTTTTGTAGACTAATATTCATAGGCTGCATGTTATATATTTTATGTTTTGGTGCTACTAAAATTGCTCTTTAGTTTTTTGTTGCGCAGTCATACATTTTACAGCTAAGCAATTCCAAAAACTGAACACTACCACTCCCATTGACTCCATACAAGGCACTAGTCATTTTTTGGGAATAATTATATTTGGGACTCCTCCCTTGACCATTTAGGAGGTTGTTAGGCCTAAATAGTAGGGGATTGGGCCGAGGTGACAATGGGCCCCTCCTTTGGTGTGCACATCCAACAAGTTGCCAGGACCTTAGCAACTCTATTAATTGGATCAATAACAAGTCCTATGTATGATATGCAAAAAGAAAAAAAGGAAAGTCTATAGGTAAGTTATTTAACGGCTGCACATAAGCCCCTAACTTATGGGACCAAGGGGCAACCCTCCTTAGGCAAACTGACAGAGCCAAGGGAGATATAATCAAGATGATTGAATGCAACACATAAGCCCATTATGTAATCCTATTATGAATAGGACCTAGACCTCCTTCCTGGAATTCTTAATATGGAAAAATTTGGAAAGAAAGGAATAGGCATATCTTTAAGAATCTACACCAAAATAATTAGGATACAAGGAAGATAATCCAAAGCAATATGTAATATCCTAGGGAGATTTTTGCCCAAGGGTTTCTTCAATACTAGGGTTTCAACAATTACTTTATTTGCTTGTTTCAATGATGAAACAAAACATTCAATAATACAAGATAGGATTAAATCATACAACTTCCTTTCCACAGTAACTATAACTACTACTCAATGATCAAAAAGTATAACTTTACATTCAATACCATACAGCAATTCTACCACAGTTCCAGTAATATGATATAGGTCCAACAAAGTTTATTCAATAAAAAGATATTTCCCAGTTGTCTTATAAGTCGACCCAATGTTGCCCTATACTATTTGCAGATTAAACAAACAGTTATTAGCTTACCACTTCTTCTCAAAATTGAGACCCGAAAATGTCCAAGTGACCTCTAGACAAACAAACTACTAAAATTCTTCTTCAGGGTCGTTTGTCAAATTACCTTGATTTCATAGCTAGGCTGTTTAGGAAATGGTTCGACTGTGAATAATTTCAAACCCCCTCTAACTAATTTTGGATGCCCCTTCGAACTCTGCTTCAGGAGCACGAATTTCTCTTAAGTCTTTGGGTCTGCTAAAGAAGAAATAATCTTATGCAAGAGCTCAAAAACCTTTCTGTATCTACCCCAATGCTTGTTATCGCCTCAATATGGCCACAAATCTGTAACAGACTACCATTAGCCCTCCCGAATGACTTCAGAATGAGCAAGACATTGTTCAGAAACCCTCGTCCAACTTCAGAAATATTTTGGCCTACCTCAGATGAATCGTTCTTTATAAACTTCAAGGAGAAAACCACATAGATTCAACCTCAGAGCACTTCATTCTTCTTTAAAAAGTTTGTGTCTGCTATGCCTCAAAACAAATTTGTTTAGCTTTAGGGAGATTTTGACTTCCTTTCCTCGGCTTCTTTGCCAACTTTGTTATTTAGATAGATAATCTTGTTGTGCCAGAACTAAATGGAAAAAGACCACAATAGGATTACTAACTAGGGAGGAACCTTTCATCACCACAATTAGTAGAGAGATTCAAGGGCTTTTAAAACCCTTAGAGTCACAGCTCAAGAAAACAGATGTAGATGATCGAATTTGAAGATAATTATTTGATTTCATCTCCCCTCTATTTATATATTTTTCCATGGGCTCCCAAATGTGAGTGTAGCCCCCAAATTTTGAGTGTTTTTGCCCCATCCAACCCAACTTTTACACAATGTTGTCCGAACATTGCAAAAATTGGGTTTTTACCCCTTTATCAAGACTATGGCCTACGGGGTCTCATAGGCAATTTCGTCCTCCTCAACCCATCAATTTGGAGAGGAAATTGCAATCTCCCATTCCCAAAATTGCTTGCCCTCAACCAATTGTAAATTAAGGTGCTGTAAAATTTGTTCTCCTTACCACAATCCCCCTTCCCAAAATCGCTTGCCCTCAACCAACTGTAAATTCGGGTGCTGTAAAATAAATTCTCATTCCCATGTGGCATCTTCTTCAAGCAGATCTTTCCATCTAATAAGATAATTGGAATTACTTTGCCCCTTAGTTTCTTTTCTCGTACTACAATGATTGCTTTTGGGATTAGCTCCAATTGTCCCTCTTCATCCAAAGGGGGTAGTGATGCAGGAGCATGAGACTTGGAAGGAAAATCTTCAAATTTATTCCAAAAATACAAAAGAAATCTACAAGCAAAGGAGTGGATCCTTTAGCCATCAATTTCCATGTTTTTCTAGTTTAATCTAGAGATAGAATCTAGGAATAAATCATGATGTAATAAATACTAAATAGTTAAGCCATAGCGAAGGTTCTCGAGGAATGTCCTCGCTGAACAGATAGGATTAGTTAGACAAAGTGGAGGTTTGTAAGAAGAGCTTCGGCATAAATCACATTAAAAATACCATTGTCGACGCGTTTCGAACCAACTAGTGGAGGTTCTCAAGGAGCATGTCTCGCAGAACTGATAGTTATATTTAATTAAGCCTCTGTTTTAGGAATTTAGTTGTTAAACGAACTAGTATATATGTAAGTTTAGTGCAATTGTAATGGGATTTGGACCGCATCCCTTTATCGCATAATTCTCAAGGAAGAAGGATTTTCTTTGTGTATTGGTCGATCCCGGAGGCGTGGAGACCTCTGAAAGCCTTTGTGTGCATCAAAATTGTGTTTGTTTGTTAACTGATCGGCGAGCCCTGTTTCTTTAATTGCATTACAGAGTTCCGCAAGCAAAACTCTGTTTTACACAGGAAAATCGTGAAAGGACTTACCAGGAATAGAGTTTCGGACCTGAAATCTTACCATATCTGGCCTATACCCATATCGGGTCTGAAAGCGTTATCGCATCACAAAACCACAGTGGAGCGGGGAGGACCTTTGGAATCACTGAGGTCCGAAGCTCCGATAGCTCGGACCCGAAATACTATAGAGAAGGGTGGATAAGTTGTTGGGTCTGCGAGGCTTATCGCATTGCAAGACCAAAGCGGGAGGAACCTGGCATTAGAGTATTGAAATCGCCGATAGCAATTGTCGAAAGCTCACGTGTTATTACATCGGGAAAGGGCTATTGGAAGGCCGATAGTGTATATGCGTATAGCATATCCCTTAGGAAAACTGCACCGATAGTGTATCTCTGTGTATTAACAATTTCCCTTGTAAAAACCTGCCGATAGTGTATTTTGTAATTCCTATGGAATTATGGTCCCAATAGTGGAAAAGAAGCTTTATTGTGAAATGTGTTCTTGCTAACCAGGGTTGGTGATTTAGAAGGAAAGCGTGGTGATTTTAGGGAAAAGGGAAACTTATAAACAGTTTGTCTAGAAATAGATAACTAATACTCCAGTGCAGGAAGCAAAAGGAACTCCACCAGAATTAGAGGAAATTATATCAGGTTCTGACCATTTGTCTATATCGCCTGCACCCATGCCATCATTAGTGGTATCAGAGCAACCTTTCGACACTAAATTGAATCTCAGAAGCGGAAGAAAGAATGTTAATATGGCTTTCAGAGTAGGACAAGGACATGGTAGAAGAGGATGGCTAGTTGCAAATGCTGAAGCGATAGAAGTTGTGCAACAGAGCAAGCAAGATTAGAGGCATTAACAACAGGGAGAAATATAGATGATGGGGATGTTAGTGAGCCTGAGGTTGAAGCTGAAGGAGAGGAGGAAGTTGTCGTAGTTACTCCTGAGATGAGATTCTTCCACAGCTAGGCTGAAGACTGAGGTTTCAATATATGAAGGAGAACTGAATCCAGAAGAATTAGGTTGTCCCTTGGGTCTATTTCCATATTTGATGTTGTTGTATTCTTAGAAAATTATGGTTACTCGAGTATTTTCTTCTAGTGTTGCATACTCCTAAAAGTAATCATCAAAAAGTCTATTTGGCTCTGCTACTATGTGGGTCACTATTGTCTGTCTATTTAAAAATTGAGGAAGTAAAGGTCTATGAGGAAGAAGAGGCAGAGGAAGAGGAAAAGAAGCAAGATATTACAGATGTAACAAATTGGTACACAAAGCTTTTGAGTGCCCAGAGAATGCAGGAACAAGCCAGAGGAATGCAATTGTTGATCCAATTGAGGGAGAAGCAACAGCACCAGCAGTGGCAGAAGAAGAAAATATACCAGAGAGGGGAATCTTTGGTAATTAATAAAGTTTTGCTCAAGCCAGCAAAGGAGATAGCTGAACCATCACAAAGAAAAACCTTGTTCAGAACAGTGTGTAAGGTTCAAGGAAAATGCTGTCAGATGATCATTAATAGTGGCAGCACTGATAATTTGGTCTCTACAAAAGTGGTGGAGAAATTGAAGCTGAAGACAATGAAACAACCAACACCCTACAAGGTGTCATGGTTACAAAAGGGACATCCGCTGTTAGTAAATGAACAATGTGAAGTGGAATTGCAGTTGGGCAAATATAAGGACAAAATTGTATATGATGTGATGCCAATGGATGTGTGTCACATATTGCTTGGAAGACCTTGGCAATATGACAGAGGAGCAATGCATGATGGGAAAAGAAACACTTACAAGTTTGGTAAAGATGGTATCAATCATACGTTGCTACCTATGGAAGAAGAAGATGCATCAGGAAAGAACACTGATCCAAAAACTCTGTTACTTGCAGCATTGAAGAGAATGAGGTAAATTTTGTTGTAATCTGCAAGCCCAAGGTAGTAATGACTTCCATTAAAGTTTTTGATTTACCCATTGAAATTCAAGAAATGTTGGACAACTATTGTGATATCATTGTTGATGATTTACCTAATGAGTTGCCACCCGTTAGAAGAATCAGCCATCATATAGATTTGATTCCTGGAGCAAGTCTACCTAACAAAGCAGCTTAAGAATGACTCCTACAGAAAATGAAGAGGTTAGGAAGCAGGTGCAAGAACTGCTTGACAAAGGGCTGATCAGAGAAAGCTTGAGTCCTTGTGCAGTACCAACAATGTTGAGTCCAAAGAAAGATGGAGGTTGAAGAATGTGTACAGATTCAAGAGCCATCAATAAAATTACAATTAGGTATAGATTTCCTTTACCCAGGATTGAAGATTTAATGGATTGCTTGAGTTGAGCAAAGTATTTTTCAAAACTAGATCTTAAAAGTGTGTATCATCAAATAAGGATAAGAGAAGGGGATGAGTGGAAAACTGCTTTTAAGACAAATGAGGGATTGTATGAGTGGAAAGTAATGCCTTTTGGGTTGTCAAATGCACCAAGTACGTTTATGATACCCATGAATGAAGTTCTTAAAGAATTCATTGGTAAATTTGTGATAGTATATCTGGACGATATATTAGTTTACAACGGGTCTAAGGAGGAGCACATGAGACATCTGAATTATGTCTTACAAAGGCTACAGCAAGAGAAATTATTGTTGAATTTGAAGATGTGTTCATTCATGAAAGAAGAGCTAGTGTACTTGGGTTTTGTTATTTCTGCTGAAGCGCTGAAGATGGATCCAAAAAAGATCAGGGCAATCATGGAGTGGCCTTCACCTAAAAGTGTCTTTGTAGTAAGAAGTTTTCATGGTCTTGCTAGTTTTTATAGAAAATTCATAAAGAATTTTAGTAAAATCAATGCACTTATTATTAAGAGCATAAAGAAGGATAAACATCCATTTAGATGGACTGCTGAAGCAGAAAAGAATTTTCAACTGTTGAAGAAGAAAATCACTACAAAGCCTATTTTGGTTCTACCTTATTTTAGTAAGCCTTTTCAAAGTGAAGTGTGATGCCAGCAGAGAAGCAATTGGAGGTGTTTTAAGTCAGGAAGACAGACCTATAGCTTATTTTAGTGAAACGCTGAATGAGTCCAAAAAGAAGTATTCTTCTTATGATAAAGAGTTCTACGCAGTTGTGCAGTCATTGAAGAAGCGGAGGCAATATCTAATGTCAAAGGAATTCATACTTTATTAAGATAACCATGCGCTACGGTATATTATGCAGCAGCCAAAGCTTAGCCAAAAACATGCTAAATGGGTAGAGTATCTTCAAGGTTTCCATTTTGTCTTGAAACATATAAATGGCCAATCAAATAAAGTTGCAGATGCCTTAAGTAGGAGAAATATATTACTTCAAGAAAGTCAAATTCAAGTGTTAGGTTTTGATTTTCTTAAAGAATTATATGAGACAGTTCAGATTTTAAAGAGACATTTGAAACTTGTAAGAATCCTGCTTTGATGGATAGAAGTAAATGGTTGGATTATTTCTTGCAAGATGGATTGTTGTTTAAGAAAAATCAACTGTGCATACCAAACAGTTCTATGAGAGAGAACTTAAACAAAGAAAAACATAGTGGAGGACTTGCAGGACATTTTGGCATTAGAGAAGACTTTTGAACAATTGAACAAATTTTATTTCTAGCCAAAAATGAGATCTGATGTGGAAAAGTATGTGAAAACTTGTAAAATCTGTCAATATGCAAAGGGAAGAAGCCAAAACACAGGTTTGTATGTTCCATTACCAATTCCAGATAGGCCTTGGGATATGGTAAGTATGGATTTTGTTTTGGGCTTACCAAAGACTCAAAGGGGTAATGATTCAATTTTTGTTGTAGTGGACAGATTTTCAAAAATGGCACATTTTATTCCATGTTATAAAACTAGTGATGCTACGCACATTGCTAATTTGTTTTTCAAGGAGATAATAAGATTGCATGGGTTGCCTAAGAGTATTGTCTTAGACAAAGATTCCAAGTTTGTTGGACATTTCTGGAGGACATTATGAAAGAAGTTGGGAACTAAATTGAGTTTCAGTTCTACCTATCATCCACAGACTGATGGGTAGACTGAAGTTGTGAACATGAGTTTGGGCAATCTTTTGAGAAGTCGTACTACAGAACATCCAAAACAATGGGATCAAGTGTTGGCACAAGCTGAATATGCATACAATGACTCACCTAACAGGAGTACAGGACAAAGTCCATTTCATATTATCTATGGAATGCATCCAAGAGGAGTATCTGAGTTGAGGAACTTGGGAAGAGATGAGATGAGAAGTGCAGAGAGTGAAGATTTTGCTTCAGAAATGCAAGCAATACATGAACAAGTGAAACAACAGCTACAGGATAGCAACATCGAGTACAAGACCAGAGCAGACTTGAGAAGAAGAGAGGTAAACTTTGAGGTTGGAGATTTGGTTTTAGCACACCTCAGAAAGGAAAGATTTCCAAACAAGGAACATAATAAATTAAAGTTCAGGAAAATTGGACAAGAGAGTTACACCAAAAAAGATTTTGGCAAGAAAGTGTTCAAGAAGACTAGAGGGCGGAGTACTTTCAGTAATTGGTAAAATGGAGGAACAGCACTACTAAGCTACTTGGTAACAGAAAGCATGCTACAAAGTTGGGCAGTTCTAAGAAGAGCTCATGGAAGGAGCCATGATAAAATTTGTATCAGGAGACTGATGCAGGAGCATGAAGACTTGGAAGGGAATCTTTCAAAAAAAAAAAAAAAAAAAAAAAAAAAAAATCTACAAGCAAAGGAGTGGGATCCTTTAGCCATCAATTTCCATGTTTTTCTAGTTTAGTCTAGAGATAGAATCTAGGAATAAATCATGATGTAATAAATGCTAAATAGTTAAGCCATAGTGGAGGTTCTTGAGGAGATGTCTTCGTTGAACAGATAGGATTAGTTAGGCAAAGTGGAGGTTCTCAAGGAGCATGTCTCGCAGAACTGATAGTTACATTTAATTAAGCCTCTGTTTTAGGAATCTAGTTGTTAAACGAACCAGTATATATGTAAGTTTAGTGCAATTGTAATCGGGTTTGGATCGCATGCCTTTATCGCATAATTCTCAAGGAAGAAGGATTTTCTCTGTGTATTGGTCGATCTCGGAGACGTGGTGACCCGAAAGCTTTTCTATGCATCAGAACTATGTTTGCTTGTTAACTGATTGGGGAGCCCCATTTCTTTAATTGCATTACAAAGTTCCGCAAGCAAAACTCTGTTTTACACAGGAAAATCGTGAAAGGAATTAGTCAGAATAGAGTTCCGGACCTGAAATCTTACCATATCTAGCCTATACCCATATCGGGTCCGAAAGTGTTATCGCATCGCAAAACCACAGTGAAGCGAGGAGGACCTTTGGAATCATTGAAGTACGAAGCTCCGATAGCTCGGACCCGAAATACTATAGAGAAAGGTGGATAAGTTGTCGAGTCCGCGATGCTTATCGCATCGCAAGACCGGAGCGGGAGGAACCTAGCATTGGAGTATTGAAATCGCTGATAGCGATTGCCGAGAGCTCACATGTTATTGCATCGGGGAAGGGCTATTGGAAGGCCGATAGTTAAAGTGTCGATAGTGCATATGCGTATAGTGCATCCCTTAGGAAAACTGCGCTGATAGTGTATCTCTGTGTATTAATGATTTCCATTGTAAAAACCTGCCGCTAGTGTATTTTGTAATTCCTATCGAATTATGGTCCCGATAGTGGAAAAGAAGCTTTATTGTGAAATTTGTTCTCACTAACAAGGGTTGGTGATTTAGAAGGAAAGCATGGTGATTTTAGGGAAAAAGGGAAACTTATAAACAATCTGTCTAGAAATAGATGACTGATACTCCAGTGCAGGAAGCAGAAGGAACTCCACCAGAATTAGAGGAAATTATATCAGGTCTTGGACGTTTGTCTATATCGTCTGCACCCAGGCCATCAGGTAGTTTGACAGAAGTAGTGACCTACTACCCAACAACCTTCTTGAGACATGAAACATGGAAGACATTATGAATTTTGGGTTCTTTTGCCAGTTCTAACTAGTACGCCACTTCTCCTACTTTCCGTAGAACTTTGTACTTTGTAAGGTCCATAAAACCTCAGGTTCAGATTTTCTGCATTGATTTTCTTGAGTGTAAATTGCCTATATGGTTGCAATCTCAGGAAAAGAGGTCTCCTAACTCTTTTTGTTTTGTTCGGTGTTGGTCTACGTACATCTTTTGTCGATTTTGGGCAGTTTGCCCATTTTCTTTGAGTGTCCTAAGAATATCTTGGCTTTGTTGTATCCAATCTTTAGCTAATGGGGCTCTACTATGTCCAAAGACAATGTCAATAAAGGACGAAGCATCATAGTCGTACAGTGCTCTAAAAGGTGTCATCCCAATAGACAAATGATAACTAGTGTTGTAACAATGTTCACCCTGAGGTATAGCCATTTGATCCACACTTGGCTTCTTCCCTGTGAATACTTCTTCTCGTGTAGTATTATCAAGACTCTTATGAGGACTTCTATTTTGAATGTATACGGCAATCGTCACTGCTTCTCCCCATAAGAAATTCGGTAGATCTTGATCAAGGAGCATAGTTCGAATGTCTTCTTCTATTGACCTATTCTTCCTTTCGCCCAATCCATTTTGTTCGGGATAGTAGGGAAAATTGAGCTCCCTCCTAATACCTACTTCCTTACAATATGCAATCAACTCTTTAGAAGTGCATTCCCCACAATTGTCAAACCTCCAAGGTTTTATCTTTCTTTTAGTTAGGGTTACCACTTCAGCCCTAAACTCCTTGAACTTATCAAATACTTCATCTTTAGTTTTGAGGAGGTAGAGCCATGTCTTCCTAGAATGGTCATCAATGAATGTCACATAGTAAAGATGACCTCCAAGTGATTTGTCAGGCATGGGCCCACACACATCGGAATGGATGAGGTCTAATATCTCTTTAGACCTAGTTTCACTATTATGAAATGGATTTCTAGTATGTTCCCCCAAAAAGCATCCCTTGCACACACCTTCATGATCTAACTTCATATTAGAAATGCCATGAACCAGTTGACTAAGAGTAGGGATGACCTTGTAATGTAAATGACCATACCTCCTATGCCATAGCTCAATGGGACTTATCTCCATATGAACCAAAGCTTAAGGAGGTGGCGTAATAACCCAATAAAGACTTCCTTCGCGAACTGTAATAACCCTGTCTTTATCAATGCTAGAGTCATTTACCCAAACCAATACTTTTCCATCAACAAAAGCAACTCTTTCCCCTTTATCTTCTAAACAAGAAATAGAAAGCAAATTCTTTTTCAAACTTGGAACATAAAGAATGTTGTTGAGATGTAGCTTCGATCCATTATCCAGCTTCAACGATGTTGATCCCATGCCTCTAACAGCATAGCTTTTGTTGTCACCCAATTCCACTGCATGAGAGGATGGATCCTTTGATAGTGTATCAAGTTGCTTACTTTCACCTGTCATGTGTCTCGATGCTCTACTATCAATGATCCATGCATTGTCACCAATAAGAGACCCTGTAAGGGCAGCCCAGAATCCTTGACTCTTGACCTTGTTGAACAAGTAGTAGATGACCTTCTTGATCCAGCTTCCAACAGTGTTGCAACCCATTCTTATGTAGTTCACCATAGAGGGAGAATCCATGCCAACGAAGTGATCTTCGACTCTTCCTGGCCTTAGCTCTGATACCATGTTGGAAAATCAAAGTAATTATATTAGGGTTTGATTCTCCTTTCTTGATAATTACTTGTGGGTGTGTTGGCTTCTTTTACTTCTTTATTATCTTATCTTTCATCAAGCAATTACCATATTATGTGTGTACGTAGATCAAAAAACAAGAGACACAAGATATAGGCACAATGCCACGGCAAAACCCCTCTCGAGGGGAAAACCCAGTCAAGATAATTCTTCCTTTCAATAGTATTCTTTGAGACTCTTCACCCTAGACCAAGACCATACTTTCCCTCCACGCCAAGTCAACCTCCCAGATCTTTAACCCCTTCCAGCAACTTCGACTAAGCAACAGCTTCTGGCAATAGTGAAATCTTAGGAGACTTCGATCTCCCAATCCAGACCACGAAACAGAAAGAGAGGCACCAAAAGTTTGATTTTCTTCGTCTCTATAGACTTCCCCAAACTCGCACTTCTTTCAACCTCCCAACAACAGACTTCACATTTCTCTAGCTCTTCTTTAGATATCGAACTAGATTGAGAGTTGATGCTCCAAATGAATTCGACCTCCTTGTATATATAGGCTTCTTGTGGGTCGAATTAGGGTCCTTAGGCCGACTTGATGTGGAGTGTACATAATTCATATTTGACTCAATACTAAACCTTTTTACATTATTCAAAAGCCCAAGAAGGGTCTCTTTGAATGTACAATGAATTTATAAACTCAATATTAATCCTAAGAGTCCACAATGGTGACTTTGACTAATATAATGATGACCCAAGCATGAAACCCATGCTTTAATAAGTCATTGTTACAATAATACAAATTCTTTTCTTTATTCTTTTGACAAGTACATTACATAATGACTCAAGTGCATTAATGAAGGCCGAACATAGTTACATTTTCTAACACCGAGTGAGCTTCCCATGTTTTGTTGTATATAAGAAGGTCGACAAAAAAAACTAGTAAGGACATCCTTAACTGCTTCTTGAAGATGTTGTTGATGCAAGATTGAAATGTGGCGGGAGCATTGGTTAGCCCAAATGGCATGACCAAAATCTCAAAGTGTTCATAGTCGCACGGAACGTTGTTTTTGGCACATCCTGCTCTCAAACCAAATTTTATGATATCCTAATCATAGGTCAGTTTTGGAAAAATATATTGCTCCATGTACTTTATCTAGAAATTCATCGATCTAGGGAAAAGGGTACTTGTTCTTGATGATCTTTTTGTTGAGATCCCAATAGTCAATACCATTCCTCACTCATCCTTCCTTTTAACTAGAACCACTGATGAGGCGACTATACTTGAGTTGGGTATGATGTGGCCCACTGCTAGCAATTCTTGGATTGCCTTCTCTATCTCGTCCTTAAATTTCTTTGGGTGTCAATATGGTGTAGTGATTACAAGCTTGGCCCCTCATTCCAACTCTATAGTATGTTCAAATCCTCTTTTAGGAGGCAATCCCGAGGGAATATCACCAAATACCTAGCCATGCTTGCCCAGCACTCGTTGAATGTCTGCTTTGTAACGTGATCTGCTAATGTTCGGTGTCGTTTGGCTTGTAATCATGCATTCTGCAGTATATGCTACATCTCCATGCCTAAATATGGCCTCCATCCTTCTGGCAGAAATGACTTGTGGCTACCATTTGCCATGCCTCTCAAAACTACTTTATTGCCATTTGATGCTTTGAATTCCATATCCATTGCTTGGTAGTCCATAGTGAACTTTCCTAATGAGTATAACCATTGAACTCCCAATACTACATTAATATTTGCAAGATCTATCACATAAAAATCACTAGTGAAAACGTAACAAACAAGTGTTACGCTCAAACCTATAATAACTCATGTGCAGTCCATGTTGTACCCATATGCTACTATCACATTAAGGCCTTCAAACACTTCTATGGGAAGCCCTCCCTTTGCTACTAATGTTGCATCAATGAAGTTGTGTGTAGCTCCTCCATCTACTAATGTTGTGATGGATTGTCCCTTGATGACTCCCCTGACCCTAAAAGTGTAATATCTGCGGTTTCCTGATAGAGACGTAATCTTAACTTGCAGTCGGAGATTCTTCTCTTTGCAGGGCTCTTCCTCCTTTTTAGCTTCCTCATGGGTTTGTTCTTTCTTCGGGCCATTAGGCTCATCATTTGGGGTGGGCTCTTCTCCTTTATTCTCGTCGTTGGAGACTACTTCAATGAAGTGGATTTTCCTTTGCCTAGACATCGATGTCATGGCTCCCATGGTTCCTTGCAAGTGAAACAAATCTTCTTCCACCTTAGCTCACTTCGGGTTTCATCATCTAATTTGTCCCTTTTGGGCCAATTTCGTTGAAAAGGTTTGTCCTCCTTATCTTTCTGAGGGATGAAGGGGTTGGACGAAGCCTTAGATTGGGTTGATGCATTCTCCATATCACAAGTCTTCTTAATGGCATCTTGTATAGTTGTGGGATCAAATGCCTTAACCCAACCATAGTATTCAAAACCGGTGGTTCAAACCGTAAACTAGTCAAACCAGTCAGTTCATTAGGCCGAGCCGTCCAACTAATAGAAAAAACAATTTTGAACCTTGCGGGCTAAGGTTTTTGGGCCTAATCAGCCATTAAACCAGCCGATTTATGATAGAACTGGTCGGTTTTCCCATAAATCGGTCAGTTCCATCATAAACTAGTCAGTTTATTGCCAAGTTGCCTGAAGACCCCACAAAACGCAGTTTTGTGCTTTTTGAAGCGGCTCTGAGGGAAACTAGGGAATGTTTCCCTCCAAAAACAACCATTGCAAGCCTTTAAAAACATGCCTCCCCTCTCATTTGCCTCACACATTACATTTCCTTTATCTTTCATTTTCATCCTTTACTTAAATTTTTAACATTACCATGAAATGACTCAAGATGTTTGAAAGTGGTTTCGACCTCATTGGATTTCATATGGAGAAACTAGAATTTTAGATCTCACTCAAAATCCAACAGATTTAATAATTTTCATGATTTCAAGATTTGGGGGATTGCAATGTTTCCATTTGATTTTGTCATGAGGATATGAGATTAGAATTTGATCAAGATAATGAAGTCCTTCAAGTACCTTGATGTTGGTGTTACTGATTGTTGAACTTTGTTGATGTTGGTGGTATTGATTGTTGAACTCCTCTACCATGGCTTTAAAAAAACACACCCTTCACTAGAGAGAAGATCATTGGTGAGGCATGCTAAGCTTCTTCTACCATATTATAAGGTTGAGGAGATGAACCCTTCACTCAAACCAAAATCATTGGTTAGGCATGTTAAATTTTTTCAATTTCTACCATATTATAAGGTTGGGCAATCTAAGTTTGAAGACTTTGAGCTAGATGATGTTTATGTAGCTCTTGTTGATGATCCCATTTCTAATGGACTTGAAGCAATCAATGATGAGTTTTATGAGTATTCATGTTGATCAATGATTTGTAGTTTTGATGTCTAGTTTTGTTGTTGCTATTACTACTACTACTGAGGTTGCAAAGGAACCTGAGGAGTCCTCAAACTCTAAGCCAAATGATGTTTATATAGCTCATGTTCATGATCCTGTGTCTAGTAGTGGTGATGAGTTTCATCATGATGAGCAGTGATCATGTTGATCATTGATATGTAGACTTGTCCTAGGCAAGTGCTTCATAGCTTGTAGCATTTTTTTTGTACTCTAGAGGCCATTTAGAGCCTCATTGATTGTGTATTTTGTTGTTGATATGTATTGCACTCAGTTCCATTTTGATATATTCACCTTTATATGGTATATAGATGAGAAAAATTTGCACATTTTGTCTCTATTGGTTTGGAATCATGGTTTTAAATCTTAAAAATAGTTATTTTCATTTAAAAAGAACTATTTCAAGCATTTTTTTAAAGAACGATTCGTTGAGATCTGGCCAGTCCCGATTTGAAAGGTTCTAGTTTGAAACACAGTTTGATAGGTGGACCAGTGTAGTCACCAGTTCTGGTTTTGAATACTATGAACCCAACCTTGTAGGGGTTCGGATAATCCTTCTGTGAAGAGCATGACTAGTCTTTCTGTCAAATTTTCATGATTGCAACAAACTGGATACTTTTCTTCTAACTATTACAGTTTATTTGTCTTCTGAAATATTATTTGGAAAATAACAATCAATTCATTGATGCAATCTTCAAAATTAAAAGAAAATATGCACACACAAAAATATGACAGTTATTTTTGGACAAATGTCCCTGGAAAAACCCCAAAGGGAAAACCGGTGCAGCAAATGAGGGTTTTATTATTATGTTCAACGATTCAAGAGTACAATGATATGCTTTCCTTTCCGGCAAAGCTTCAGCAATCTGCAATAGCAAAATATACTGGAGACACCCTGTCTCCCTCTGCACTTGATCTGGCCCTCTTTACTGACAAATCGCATTTCCTTGAAATTCACATTGATTGACTGGAAATGCGTACGGTTGCTTCTAGAAAATTTGTGCAAACCCGGAATCACCTTCCTGCAAGTCTTCCTGCCACCCTCTACCTCTAAAATCCACTTCCTTTGCCTCTAAGACATTAATCCGACGACTAGCAACTGAAACGTGGCTCCTCTGGCAACTCGCACTGGGAAATATGGCTACTCGCACTAGTTGTAGCAGCCTCCTCTTCCTGTCTCCCGGACACTGGAAAATACTACGAAAATTCCTCTGAACTCTTGCTCTCAAATCTTTGTTGATCCTTCTATCTCTAATGCTTCCCTAGCTTCAAGCCCTTCGACTTGCTCTTATAATCTCTCGTTGGAGCTTCAACGGCCACGATTTCATCTCAACCAATGGCTAAGGTCAATCTAACTTCATCAATTAAGGTTTCTAAAGCAAAATTGAACTTCCTTAATTACTTCACTTTAATTAACCAATTTTCCTAAGTTAAACTTAGGAAATATTTAGTTATGGCTAACTAATTTAATTAAGGCATCTCCAAGACATTTCTTGTGAAACCTTTTCTGGGTTCTGGAGATCTCGTGTTCCTTAGCCTCTTAGACATCATAGAGACTAAAACACATGTTCGTTGCTACCATAATTGAACACTTCCATTAGATATGTTTGTCACCATGACAGCAATTCATGCGAATTATATTATGTATTCTTCGTGCAAACCTGTCTGTTTGAGTATTCTGAGCTCTCTAAAGTGTATATCCGGATTTTGTTAATCAAATCTATCTATCAATCTTTGTGTAATGTCTACATAAGAAGTGATGTTTGCATGCCCCAATATAACCAGTCCATGATACAACCAATCATGTGCTTCTCCTTCTAGGTGTAGTGTTGCGAATTGGATAGTGTCTGCTTCTAAAATTGAATTGAGCCCAAAGTAGGTGTCCAATTTTTGCACCCAAGCTCTTGTTGAACATTTAGATGATCCATCAAAAGAAGGGAGGAACAATTTACTTACCTTGTGCATTAAATCAAAATTAGGTTCTCCCTTGGGTCTATTTCTGTATTTGACGTTGTTGTATTCTTAGAAAATCATGGTTGCTCGAGTATTTTCTTCTAGTGTTGCATACTCCTAAAAGTAATCATCAAAAAATCCATTTGGCTCTGCTACTCTGTGGGTCACTATTGTTTATCTATTTAAAAATTGAGGAAGTAAAGGTCTATGACTCCTTGCACTATCTTGTAGTGTGTGTCAGTAATAGTATTGGAGGAGCCAGGGTTATGGTTGTCGCTTTCTTCAGTACCAGCCCTATTACCTATGTTCAATCCACTATTACCAAGATTATTTTTGACTTGGAAAATAACCTAAGCCATATGTTGTTGTCCTTGCATTAGCACATTGGTCATTTGTTGTGGTTGTTGGAGTATTGCATTTAGTAGGGCACTAGGATCTTGTTCCCCTTGCCCTAGTCTATCCGCCATGGTTGGTTATGGGTATTCCTCTTTCTTCTTACAGTGACGTTGCTCGTATCCTTTGGAAGCATATAGAACTCATGCACTCACAAGCTGGAAGGATGCTTTTGCTCTGATCCTGCTGTAATAACCTAGGGAGATTTTTTCCCTATGGTTTCTTCAATTCTAAGGTTTCAACAATTATTTTCTTTGCTTGTTTCAATGATGAAGCAAATAGAACATTCAATAATACAACATAGGTTTAAACCATACAACTTCCTTTCCACAGTAAGTGTAAAGTTGGAAGGATGCTTTTGCTCTAATCCCACTGTCATATCCTAGGGAGAATTTTTCCCTAGGTTTTCTTCAATACTAGGGTTTCAACAATTATTTTCTTTGCTTGTTTCAATGATGAAGAGAATAGAACATAGGATTAAACCATACAACTTCCTTTCCATAGTAAGTGTAACTACTACTCAATGATCAAAAAATATAACTTTGCATTCAATACCATAGAGAAATTCAACCACAATTCTAATAATATGATCCAGGTCCAACAAATTGTATTCAATAAGCAAATATTTCCTACTTGTCCTACAAGTCAAGCTAATGTTGCCCTATGCTATTCATAGATTAAACAAACAATTATCAGCTTATCACTTCTTCAAAAAGAAATGTTCATGTGACCTTAAGACAACCAAACCGCTATAATTCTTCTTCAAGAATGTTTGTCAAATTACCTCGATTTCATAGTTGGACTATTTAGGAAATGGTCTAACCTTGAATCTTTCAAAACCCCTCTGACTAATTCTGGATTCCCCTTCGAACTTTGCTTCAAGAGCACAAATTTCTCTTAAGGCTTTGGGTCTGCCAGAGAAGAATTGATCCTCTGCGAGAGCTCAAAAACCCTTTTGTATCTACCGCAAAACTTGGTATGGCCTCAATATGGCCACGTATCTATAACAGACTACCATTAGCCCTCCCGAATGACCTCAAAATGAGCTAGAAATTGTTCAAAAAGTTGAAACCCTTGTCCAATCAAATATTTCATCCTGCCTCAAAAGAATCATTCTTTATAAACTTTAGGGAGAAAACCACATAGATTCAACCTCAGAGCACTTTGATCTGCTTCAAAAAGTTTGCTTATGCTATGCCTTAAAACAAATTCATTTAGCTTCAGGGAGATTTTGACTTCCTTGCCTCAACTTCTTCACCAACTTTGCTATTTAGATAGATAATCTTCCTGTGCCAGAACTAAATCGAAAAAGGCCAAAATAGAACCACTAACTAGGGTGGAACCCTTCACCACCGAAATTAGTAAAGAGATACAAGAGGTCTTAAAACCCTCAAAGCCACATCTCAAGAAAACAAATGTAGATGATCTAATTTGATAATGATCATTTGATTTCATCTCCCCTCTATATATAGATTTTTCCATGGGCTCCCAAATGTGAGAGCAACCCCCAATTTTGGGTCTTTTTGCCCCTTCCAACCCAACTTTTACATAAGGTTGCCCCAACATTGGAAAAATTGGGGTTTTACCCCTTTATCAAGACTATAGCCTATGGGGTCAGTTAGGCTATTTCTTCCTCCTCATCCCATCAATTTGGAGAGGACATTACACAATATTCAAGAATCCATCAATGGAAAAACTTGGACACATGAGGATTGGCATGTGGGAGGCTAAGTCATAGGGTTTGTCGAACCTAAACCTTCAAGTTTGGAATTCGGAGACCTCGAAAAAAATTATTAAAGTTCATTGAGGTTTAGTGAACCTCAAAGCCAAACCTCAAATGCAAATCAAATCAATTCGAACCAAAACCAAATAAGATCAAAGCCGAAAAAATTAGATCGAACTTGAACTTAATAATATTAAAATGTGGTCGAACCCTAATCGAATCAGAAGTTTAATTTTATGAAAAGAATAAGGCTCAACTTAAGGTGATTTAAGGTTTGACGTTGCTCAAAAAAATTAAAAAAACGTGAGATCCATGCAAATATCTACTCCAACTACCAACGATTACTCCACATCTTTCTCTTCATTGCCATTTCCTTGGGAGTTTCATAAATTGCTTATCACTTTTAAACTCTGGAACCTCTAACTGAGCTATTACGTGACTATGTCTACCCTCGGGCCTCGTGCTTGTCGCTTCAGCACTATGCTAAATTGAAAATTGAAACCCTCGAGTGTGATGCATCCATTATTCACAGTTGCGCTCAACCCCAGTCTTGAATGTTGTCCTTTGTCCACCCTCTCTAACACTGACACAAAGGTTGTAGACAGTGTGGTCAACACCCAATCTTGACTAATCAAAAATTTTACCATGTTTTAAATTTTGTGAAACAATTGAAATTTTCACTGTGTTTTAAATTTTGTGAAACATTTTCAGGGGTTACAAGTATTTGAAATTTGACATTACAACTTCCTTTGAATTTTGAAATTGTTAAATATGTTACACATCATTTTGCAATTTGTAGACTTCTAGTAGTATTATTGTACAATATAAAATATGTATAAATTTGGATCATATATTTTTATTTTGCTCAAGGATTACAAATAATTGACATTTTAGACATAGATCCCCTTTAACTTTTGAAGTTGATGAACATGTTCAGCTTCTTTAACCTTATTTCTTATTCTTTTATGTTAAATTTAATCTAAATCATGTATATATATGTATATGAAAGAGAAATGTATAGACGAACCTAAATCTGAACCCCATCCGAACCTTGTTGGAAAATTCAAACCCAAATCAAATTTAATAACTGTCGAACCTGAACTCGAACCCAAACCGGGTGACTTAGCTTGTGAACAATGGCCAATTAGATTAGCTCCGATAGCAAATGTGATGAACAAAGTTCACTCACACACAAAATATTCAAAATGTATGAAATATAAAGAAATCCAAGGTGACAATATATAAAATCTATATAAGAATTTGATAATAGAAAATGAATGATATGATGATTGATTGTACAATGATGAGCCCTATATAAATATAGGTGTGATTCCTTTTCATAAGAGTCACGTCTGTTAGTTAGGCTATGTCCTTTCATATGTTCCTTCATTATAATAAGCTATGAATTATTATAAATTATATATATTTATGTTCATAACAGTCACAAGTGCAACTAAATTGTATTTGAAAAAATACACTTAAGGAAGCAAAACAGGTTAGAACTAAGCAATTACAACTATTATAATATATGACCCTCAAGACACATAAACTATGACCTTCTAAGTTGGATTTTCAATCCTAAATGATTTGGTTTATGTCCACTACAAGCTTAGACTATGGATAAAGCAGCTTGAGAAAATACCTGCATGGATGTTATTTCGTCGGACAACAATAACCTAATAAGTTACTGGAGAGTAGAGTATAATACGCTTGTTATGGAGGCATCCCCTGAGTGGTTAGCAGATGAGGAGCAATGATTGTAGGTGTGGGGGCTAGCGGTGGAGCAGCAGCAGGCGCAGGGGATAAAGGAGCACTTAGACTCCACAAAGGGTGATGTGGCAGCTTTGGCACCACCTCTTAGACAGATTGACACACTAACACCCACTAGTCGACATTAGATGGATGATGCAGTGCCTTCTAGTGGTAACAACCCCTGACATTTTCCAATAAAAGTGGGAGAGGGAATTAAATTAGTATCTGCTGCTACATTTGTCCTTACAGAATCTAGATGACTCGTGATTTCAAGATATATATATACATACATTTATTTATTTTTTTATGCCACTTTGTATTGGGTATCCACTTTTGACTCCTTGATTGGACAGATATCAGGTTTTACAACTCAATATCGACTTTGATGTATCATTTTTATTTGGCATCCACTACATCATATATATTGGTGTTCCATTTTAATGTAACAATGTGTTATTTGATGTAGTTGTTGGTCTACATGCTTAAAATTTTGAAAAACAATCAATCTATTTTGAATTTTTTTAATGCTTGCCATAGTTTGCCAATTTTTGAATGGCCCAGTGTCTGAACACTTGGCAATGTTTTGTTCATGCTGACGTTTTGTCAATAATGTTTTCAACAATGCTCCTATCCATGTAGGTCACACTAGGTGACCACATTAAGGTTAGGGTTTGACAATCAAACCAAGTGCTTCTTGCATCTCTGATTCTCTCCACATACATTGTACCTTCTCTCCTCTTCCTATTCTATTAAGGAGATGAAGGGTGAACCACTATGTTCGTAGGTGACTTCTAGTTTTAAGCTATTGGAGTGTATTTCTCCCTTTCAGACTTTCAATAGAAAATAAATGTCACCCAGAATTCAGATCTGTGTATTCCTGCTGTTCGCATTTCTAGCAGTATGTGTTTGTAGATTAATATATTCGGAGGTGTCTGTTTTGATTGGAGTTTTTCAGTTTTCTAGCTACCTGGTGCTTTTGAGTTATTTTCTGAGTGGAGAATCTGCTTACCATTATCTGAAAATTAACACTATATGTGTTTGGATGTATATCATGATTTTTAAATGACTGGATGTGATTCATAGTTTTTAAAACCGGAACCGGTGACCGGACCGATCCACCTAATGAACTGGTTTACCGACTGGAACCGGTCTAACTGGGACTGGTTTGGTCTAAATGAACCGGCTTTAGAAAAATACATTAAATAATTAATTTTAATGAAACAAAACTATTTTTAAGATTTAAAACCATGATTCCAAGCCAATAGAGACAAAATATGCAAAGTTTGTTCATTTATATACCATGTAAAGGTGAATATATCAAAATGGCACCAAGTGCAATACATATCATCGACAAAATAGCAAAATTACATAAGCAATGAAGCTCTAAATGGCCTATAAAGTCCAAAAACAATACTGCAAGCTATGAGGCCATTGGCCTACCACAAATCTACCGTGTACACATGATCAATCATCAAGTTCATCACCACTACTAGCCACAAGATCATCATCAGGAGCTACATAGACATCATCTGGTTTAGAGTCTGAGGATGCCTCAGCCTGTGATCTACAACCTCAGTATCAATGCCACCAATAACAATAGAAGTGGACCTAATGTAAGCACGAGTTTGTCGACCTGCATGACTAGTGCCTTCCATTGGTTCTTTTCCTTTCCTTGATGCCGCTATTGGTCCTAGTTTTGATGCCACCACATAATCTGCTTCATCCCCCGCTAAAGCCATGTCAATATCAAAATCAGCCTCAAACACAGGTTCTTCAGTCTCCTCCACCCATTCTGATGTTGGAT
>APFE031753583.1:214204-240728 GCA_000404065.3 Pinus taeda
TTCTCTCCAACTTTTCCTGTATATATATACATCAATGAGGGTGTGTGACACATCTGTTGGGCATGTGAGCTACATTACAAAACTGGCTGACCTTGCACATATAATTTATTAAGAATAATAAATTCAAAATATAAGTTCTGCTCATCGGATTAAGACTATTTTTATATGGATTTTACACCTCTCTGAAAGAGGAATCCAATAAAAATATTAGCCTCTTAATCTGATTATCAGAACATGGAGTTTGGACCTAGTTGTCCAAATTTAACATGGATCAATATCGTCTAACACAATAGGATCTAGATCAAGAGTTTTTCTCATCATTTGGAGTTCCGATTGCATTTATTGTTTACCCCCAAACCATGAAATCCTGAAAACCATTAAGTCTGCTGAATTTTGAGTGAAATCTAAAATTCTAGTTTGTCCATATGAAATCCAATGAGGTCGAAACCACTCTCAAACATCGTGCGTCATTTCATGGTAATGTTAAAAATTTAAGTAAAAGGATGAAAATTTTCATTTTCATCCTTTTACTTTAAGAATTTAACATTACCATTAACTGCCAACATTGTTAGGGTTGAAATGTGTCAAGAAAATGAGAGGGTAGCCATGTTTTTCTTAGAGGGACTATTTTTTGAGGAAAACAACCCCAAATTTCCCTTAAAACAGCTTCAAAACTCACAAAAATGCATTTTGTGGGGGTTATATACTTGCCCTGGCAATAAACCAGCTGGTTCCATCCTAAACCAGCCAGTTAGGCCCGGTTAGCTCCAATTTTTGGCCAAAAAGGGTGTCTGACTGGGTTTTTGACCGGTTTCAACCAGTGGGCCTGCTAACCGGCCGGTTAGACCGGTAACCGGTTAGCTGGGCCGGTTTTGAATACTAGGCTTATCATTCTTTCATTAAAAATGCACAACCAAGTCAGGCAAAGAATTTTGGTTTTTCAGACTAACTACTATTTATATGGGCAATACAAAGCATCAATTCACATTTTCGTTATGCAGTAACTCTACCACGCAAAATCAATACAGGAAATGCCATAGACTGAAAAACTTACTGAACAGCAAGTTCCCTTGTTGGAGTGAGAATAAGGACTCTTATGGCCGGGATGCGTCTAGGACGGTAAAGTAATCTCTCCAACACTGGTAGAGCAAATGCAGCTGTCTGTAGTTTCAAAAAGAGAAACTGGTCATCTAATATTTCAAGTAAAGAATAACTTAAGAATCACCATGGATAAAAGCCTACCCTCACTCTCTCTCTTTGAAACAGACACACAAAAAAGTAGAGCATGATAGACAGTGCAAAAAATAAAAAATGAACAGCTAAAAGAAATGGCTAAACCTAACCTTTCCAGATCCAGTAATAGCACTTCCACATATATCACGTCCAGTTAATGCCAAAGGTATACATGCTGCCTGCATTTAACAGTCATTTCTAGATCTCAAAATCCACATGGATAGAGTTTACAAAGAGAATGGTCGAAAATTGCAGATGCAGATGTATTTGCATGGAGATGCACATTATGCTTACCATGACATAATCAGAAGCAGCTACAAAGTATCAATCAGACAAAAAATGCAACATGAACTCTTAATGTCAAAGCTAACAGATACAACCACATATTGGAAAAATTATACATTTCAAAAATATTTAACTGCCAAAGAAAGTAATCATAACAACTTAATGTCATAGTTTCCACATATGCAAACGTTTAGGCCAAAATGTATATATCGGTACTTCTGACCTGGACATATGTCCATTGCCTAATTTATGCATTTCATGAATGAGTAAGTATTAACGATGACATAGAAGGTGGTATCCCTCATTTTGCATGAGACCTACACTAGTGAAAAAAAATTCACTACACTTGTGACTTTCATCACAAAGGTAGGTCTACAAGTTGATGGAGATTTGGATTGCCTAGGGGTTGTGGTTTCACTTGATGAAGTTATTTCAGATGATATAATCACGGATGTTGTTATGGTATTCTGCTTGGTAAACTTGCTTATCCTAGAGAGATGGTATTGGACTTGGTCATGTGATGTTCTAGCCATCATGTTAGGGATTGATGGTATATGAGGACATGTGACTATATAAAGTGAATGCCCTAGATATATAGAGAATCTTTATATGTGGCTTGTATCTTCATCTATTTGGCATAATTATTAAGGATAGTGCTTGGCACATACCCCCTCTTCTTTCATATGGTTTATTGCTTTGATAAGTAGGTTTTAGCACAAATGCCTAGACTCTAAAGGATGTTTTTCACGCATGGATGGGTTACTTGTGAGGTAGATCATGGTCTTATGTGGCACTCCCCTTCTTTGGCTCATATGTGGAGGCATATATATAATTATCATCATTTCATGCATCCTTTGGTAAGGTCGTTCCCCTTCTTGATGGTTTGGTTGATCATAAGCATGACTTGGCATTTGGATTGATGGTGATACACAATTTGGTTTAACATATTGCACATTATTTCATGATGGGTCGATCCCTTGCTTTATGAAGCTAGCCCTTGGCACACTTACGAAGGGTTGTTATATATCGGACCTTGAACTTGATAGGTTTGTTGCACTCTTTTTCGTGCATTATTGTCCACGTGCCATTTCTAGAGAAGTATCTTGCACACATGTTGAGGGTTAGTCATATTTTATTTGTTCATGAGGGACTAACCCATTTCTTCGTAGAGTTAGTTGAGCATTGATTCTACATGTTCTTCATATACCTTGTTACATGGATCCACTTGCTTGGCACCTAATTTGAGGAGGACGTATTGAAGACCACATTCCACACTCTTGCATGCCTTAATAATGGGATGCTTCTCTTGGAGATCTCATACTTGCCACCTTTGGAATGTTGACATGGTTCATGCCCTATTTTGAGGAGACATCCACCTTGACAAGATTGCTTACACTCATATCCATGCTTATTGTTGAGGACATCTCACCTTACAGAGATACATCCACCATTGGAGGTTTTTACTTAATCATTGCACTCTTTTCCATGCAATTGATGAGGAAATTTCACATTGGGGAAATGTAAGGGGTTTTAAACTCCATATCCAGTGTTTCGTTGCATATTTGAGGGAGTCCTAACTTCCAGAGTAGTTGTTGAGTTCTCAAGAGTGGTTATCATTCGACAACGTGCCCAATTTTTGGTCGAAACAATGCCATTAGATGCAAAGTGGCATTGGAATTTATGATAGAAATTCTGAAATAAATCAAGCCAACCATGGTGGTTACAAATCTATCATGTTATTTGGAGAAGAAAAATTAAGGCATGTACATGGTGGACCCCATGCACATAGAGCAAAACTTTGCATGTTTTGAGACTATTTGAAGGCGATGTCCACCTTGGGAGGATACACATGGCATAACCCCCTTATTTTATATTGTTTGATTTGTTTCATGAGTTCGTTACGAGATATTGTTATTGTATCGATATCCCTAGAGAGATTAGTGGATCTAGGAAAACGATTATTATTTTATTGTAAAAGGAGATGAAGACAAACTGTGTTTAAAGAGTAGCTCTCTCCATTTGTAGTCATGGTTGATTTGTGAAGAGTCTCTCATCATTGAGCTTTGTTCAATATATTGTTTGGAGGCCTAATGAAAGTTCAAGGGTTCTTGCCTATCATATGTGTATCTATATTTTATTTCTAATTATTGTTTATGGATGCTAGGAGTTGCTTGCAAAGACCTTGTTACAAGAAGCCATAAAGAAGGGTTCATTTAACATATGTAGAAGGGTTTTATGTGAGAGATATTCTCCTCTCAATCCCCTTTGATGACATATTTTTAAGTGTATTGTCTTGCATCTATCATCTTGTTAAGAGTTTTTGTTGGATCAAAACATCAATGTAGGACTCACTCTTATGGCATTGTTTAGGAGTGGAACCTTTAAGGACCCCTCCAAGTACATTTTCTCATTATTTAACAAGTTAAGGCTTATTGTAGCAAGTATAACAGCTTTATGTGTCTTAACCATCCATGAATTGCTCTCTCTGGCTTTCCTCTTGATTTCATTGGCTTAAAATTGGATTCGCACTAGACCCCTATCTTCCATCACCCTTTTATCCTTGTTATACTACAAAAAAATAAAAAACTTTGTTTTGCTCAAGCTATCTCTTCACATTGCCTTTGAGATTTATTGTTATAGATTTGGTAATTCTAACATAGTAACACCTAGGGATAGCCCCCTTGAATTGGAGAAGAGCAAACCCAAAGTGAGAGGATAGGTTTCTTAGGTGGCAGTGGTGATTGTCCTAGTAGTTCCCTCTCGAGCTACAACTTGTGGATTAGGGATTTTATCATTAAGTGGGAGTTGGAGAGGTAACAAAAGGTATTCTTAGTTCTTTTCAAGTTTCATTTTGCTTAGTTGGAGAGGTAACAAAAGGTAGTCTTAGTTATTTTCAAGATTCATTTTGCTTAGTCCAATCCATATATTTTGATCACATAAGACCCATCACCACATCCTGCTGTCGATCCAAGTTGTCCTATCAGTATTAATTTGAGAACTTCCTCCATAGATCTTCCTGAGTGAATCAGATCATGGATCTTCCTGGGTGAATGGTAACATGAATCTTCCTGGTTTAATACTCATCCATCTACCCCATAGGTTGAGAATCAAGATTCTACTAAGACCAAACCATAAATGATCACAGCAATTGAATATAGAAGCTGAACAATGCAATTAAAGCGACCTACATGTTAGTAGACTTGCTCCTTAGAAGTCGAAAGAAAGAAAAATTAAAATCTTTAATTTCTCTAACATATTTATGATACAGTACTAGGAAGGCATCATCATCTATTTTAAGCTTTCAGAAGACCACTGGGGTCATTAATCTTATAAATTGACCAAAGATCCCCTATCCATTGGAGAGATTTACCATCACAAGTGAGGCAGCTACGACACAAAGACCCTTCTGGACACAGGAAATCAGTTCATTATTCCATCCAAACTGGCAAACTGGTCCCTCCCTTGAAAATTTTATCAACCTTTTGTCACCAGTGTAATAAAACCAGCTTCTCACTCAACCCAGATAAATGAGGAAATATGGTAGAGATATATGCATCTCAAATATGAAATGGTAACCTCTCACTAGCAAGGAAGCCCCACAGCTCCCTCTTCCGAGGCCCAGAACACCAAAAATACATAAGCCTTACACCCTTGGAGACACAGTTTAAAAGGAGAATCGCAAACCAAAGCTAAGAGCATCTCAATAACACACATTGAGCACACATAATACCCATCTTGAGCTGATGAGAACTCTTTAGAAGATTTTATTTCATGGACTATTAATAAGCGACTTCTAAGTTCTGAGATGATGATAATAAAGACATCAGCGTTGAGTCAGTCACTAAACACCATATAATTGTGAAAGGGAGAGGTGTCCCTTTGAGGGAAGTAACTAGAGACCATCTCAATAACATACAATGAGCACACATAATACCCATATTGAGCTGATGAGAACTCTTTAGAAGATTTTATTTCATGGACTACTAATAAGAAACTTCTAAGTTATGAGATGATGATAAGAAAGACATCACCGTTGAGTCAGTCACGACTCACTATACACCATATAATTGTGAATATAACATAACATCCACAAGTTAAAGATACGTTAAAAATGTTCCAGATGTAACAATAGGCAACATATCAAAACATGTACAAATACACATCAAAATAAAAAACAAAATATGAAATGCAAAACCTGAATCGGAGTTGGCTTTTTATAACCAAGGGATTCACATGCCCTCAGCAATGGACGTGAAAGATTTAATTCAACAAAGGAATTTGCCGTAAAAGAAGCCCCTTCTGCTGATGCAAAAAATCCAGTAGAAACTTTCTTATCACTTGCCATTTCTGTGTCATTCGTTCCATTATTCTCCTGCAAAATAAACAGCAGTAAACCTCAGTACTATTTCCTTAATAAAAAGCCCTTTTACAGTCACAAATAATCATTCATGCAGACATATAAAGAATGCTACCCCATCAAGGAATTCTGCCACATTATCTACAGAGGACAAGGTGATTAATCTGGATTCAGATGATTATGTAATTACTAGGGGATGAGGGACAACATGTATAGGTCCAGGACACTGACCTGCATCCACCAGAGATAGGATAGTGCTCATAGAGTCATAAATGGGTTCCTTAATCACCATTTGAAAAATGATATTTAAGGTGTGACAAAACAAGTTAAGGCATCACATGCATGTGTAGAAATGTCTAATACAAAAGTTCAGATCTTTACACTTACATGGTCAGAGATTAATTGAGTTCGCACCCTCTTGTAATAAATATGTTACATATTACCCCTCTTGAAAACAAGCAATGCTCTAACCATCTAGATATATAGCACATGTTCAAATTGACTTTGAATGGTGCCTGGTTCACAAATAGTACTTCATTAAAACTTCATAAGTGGGATGTCCTTTCACTCAATAAGGTATGGCGTGATTTTCTAAATCCGTAGATGTTTAATGCTCTGCTTCATGACCTTAATACTTGTAGATATCAATAATCGGTTTCAATTCATCATGATTGGAGGTGGATAATTGATTCTATCCAGTATTGTTTATCCAACACATTGATAAACTCACTAGTGAAATGAGGTGATCGATTGTTTGCCAGATGTCTTAATAGAAGCACTTGAATACTGAAAGATGATGTTTTCTCGGTTCAAAACCATGAATGTTTCCATCTTTCACCCATTTTCTTGCATACTGTCAGTTACTGGTTTCTAAAAGTATTGTTCTAGCCAATGCAAATGTGGTTCATAAGTAAGGTCAGTGGCATGTCAAGCCACCAACCAAGGTTAAAATCCCCTCAAGGGATGTAAATAATATCACTCTACGTAGACAAGTTTCCCAGCAAAAGCAAAAGCAGGCAGTTTGTGTCTTGGAAACAGGGCCATGGAAACTTCTTCCTATTTAACAATGAACTACTCTAAAGGGGAAAATATATATTTTTCTCTGAGCCGTGACTTGTCTTAATAGAGGCATTTGTCATGAGTCTCTTGGCAGATAGCACTCATCCGTTTTAGTGTCGTTGACATGTGTAACGCTTATTACTTTTAAGAAGGTGTGCTTTTCTATTCTTTGATGATAATTGGGACTGTAGAAATCAACAGCTGAAGGAGCTTACCTCACAAAGGTTTGGGATCCCTAGCTTTTGACTACCACACTCTGCAGATTCTCATTCCTGGTATTTTCTATAGACGCTGTGATCACATCTGACTGAAAGTTTGATTGTGTGCTGAGGAATTGTGTTTGAGCTTCTAGTTGACAATTTTCACCAAAAAATCTTGTTTTATTAGGGTCGTCACTGGTTGAGTTGTCTTAAGTAGTAGCAACACTTCAAATTTTAGCACATATCGACTCCAATACAGTCTAGAACTTTTTACAATGATGACGCTTATGAAATTTCACCATGGGGATTTGGTAGGGTACATTCTACAAATGCTACATGTATTTGTAATTTTTGTTTTGGTTTGCTTCCCTCTACATGTATTTGTAATTTTCGTTTTGGTTTGCTTCCCTCTACATGTATTTGTAATTTTTTATTTTGGTTTGCTTCCCATTCATAATAATTTCCAACTTCAGGAGTTTCTTTTGCCACAATTTTTGCCAAATCCAATATGTGACATCCTATATTTGTGGTTGTATGGTCTTGACTCTTAATATGGCCATCTTTTGCAAATAGGCCAGCACATGAACATTTTAGAGAGATTATAATATACTTTTCCTTAGCTATATAATTTTTCCCTTGGTATCTTAAAAATTTATAATGTTGATTTTTTTTAAATCATTTACTCTATATGCGTGATCATGTAAGAAATGTAGACTAGGAATACCTCCTTAACTAAAGGTTATGGCTGTGGGATCAAATATATTTGCAAACAGGTTCAAACAAGAGAATAATCCCGTGGTTTTTGGCCATGCTTTGAATTAGATATAATAGGCAGGAATACTGAAAAAAATCAGGAGTTCCAATGGATTTTGACTATGAAACTGTTTGTTTTCTGTTGCTCAAAACCTGTTCTCAATTAATCACCAGTTTCTCTCATTCACTATCATTAAAGGTTTTCTTTTTTAGCAGTTCAGAGTTCTGATTATAGATTAGAATTGATTAGATGACCACTGAATAGTCATCAGTGAATTATTTACATTTGAGCATTGAGTTAGCATCTGAAATGTGTTGGCATGTGTTCACAACAGAGGAGTGTTTCTGGGATGTGTTGGCATATGGAGGATGTGTTTGGCATGTGTCTACTATTCTTGGCACATGTGAGGTACATTACTTTAGGAGCTACATCAAGGAATGTCCTTGGCAGGAGTTGGTGAGTGGCCACTGTTGATTTTTTTATGCTGCAACTTAAGATAACTCAACCAGTGAGGACAATCTTAAGCTGATCTTAAGACTGCCAAGGAAGTATATGATGTTCTGGTAGAGTTGTATGAGAGCAGCAACACTAGCAGAAACTTAACGTTGAGAAATTGTCCCGTAGTGTTGTGATGAGTAGATCAGATTTTGTTGTCTCCTATCTTATAAGAGTCTCCCAAAGCAGTAAGCTCGTAGCCATTGGAGATACCATTGATGATACAGAGCTTGTTACAGTGACTCTCAATGGATTCCCTTCCTCATGGGAGCAATTTATTTGAGGAATTTATGCACGAGAAAAACTGCCCAATTTTGATAAACTATGGACTGATTGTCTCCAAGAGGAGGCCTGTTAAATTATGGTATGTTCTATGCTTAGAGCAGTTTACTTATTTTTCTTTTTATTAGCCACAGATTAGCAATCACATATACATTAAGTAAAGTGCAGATAGAACATAAGATGTTCAACAGAAAACAAGCCAAGACAAAGGCAAGATGTGGCGGCTAGCCAGAGGACAACCCCCAATGCGGGGAAAGTTGAAACCCTTTCATCAAATCTTCTTTTATCTTCAATAATTCAGCAGAGAGAAATATACAAAATCTGAATTCTGTAATTTTATATCAGCAGCAGCAAACCCTAGATCAGCAAAGTGAAACTTGGTCAAACTAACTGAAATTGACCTCTAAAATGTTTGGTCAATATCCGGTCAACTTGTCTATGAACAGCCTGAGGAAACAGCCCTTGAACAGCCCCAAAAGTACAGTCAATTTGCAGATTTTTGAAGTCAACTGCAGCCCTAAACTAGGGCAGTCAATACCGGTCAAACCAGAGGTCAGATCACCTTGATTTTCATGCCAAAAATTGCGGCCTACCTAGGAGAGGCAACCACACCCAATCCACACTTCTGGAAGGTCAACACTTGGTCAATGCTGGTCAAAGAGATGACCTGCTGCCCTAGCATCCTTCTTTTGTGTTTTCCATGCCCTAGGACATCTTCCTTTCAACCACACGTGTGAGAGAGAGAGAGGTTCCTTTTATGCGTAGGGGAGAGAGAGAGAGAGAGAGAGAGAGAGAAGATGAGTGAATTGAATTGTCCAAATGAGGAGAATGCACCTTGTATTTATATGTAAACGTTGAGGATGAATAGATGTGACTGTTGGGCTTCTGAGCCTACATAAGTTCGTTGGCCGACCTTGACAATTTGTCCATAATCAAAATAAATTCATATCTCCATAAATACTTATCGGAATCGGATGATCTTTAGATCAATCCTACACCTCTCAATGAGAGGAATCTAGGAAAAATATCAGAAGCCATAAATAAGGTGATCCACATGGAGTTTGGCCCTAGTTGCCAATTTTAACAAAGCCAGATTGTTGTCCAGGAACAACTTGGAGAATCCGCAAGATGAAGAAACTCAAGCCCTTGTAGCTCATACAAGGAAAGAAAAAGGATGACGGAACTTTGGAAAGTTCGATAAGAAGAATACAGGTAGAACACCCACTCAAGATCCGAAGAAGAAGGATATATCAAAGGTCAAGTGCTTCATTTGTCATGAATTTGGACACTATGCGTCCCAACGTCTTGAGAAGAAAAGGAAGGAAAAGCAACATGTATCAGCGACTAATGTTGTTGTTGTTGATGATGATGACGATGAGCATCCACCTCGGAAGAAATCAAAGGACTTATTCCATTAGGATCTACTACCAGTAACGTTTGTGGATAGTTGTGTTGAAATATGTAACTAGGTTCAGTCTTCATAATGATGTGTAATCATGATCTTATGTAATTAATGTAAAGAAGAAAAACAAAATTATTTTATGCTTGAGACATGAGTTTCATGCTCAAGGAATTGTATTGTTAAAATTGGCTACTAAGGCCAAACTCCACATGGGTCATCTCATTTATGACAGCTGATATTTTTCTTGGATTCCTCTCTCCGAGAGGTGTAGGATTGATCTAAAGATCATCCCATTCTGACATGTACAAATTAAGTTGAGCATTTATTTATATTATGGACAAATTGTCAAAGTCGGCCATCAAACTCATGTAGGCTCAAAAGCCTAACAGTCACGTCTATTCATCCTCAACGTTGCATATAAATAGAAGGTGACTTAGCCTCATTTGGACATCACTCATCTTCACACATCTCTCTCTCTCTCCTCATTTGATTGGGTGTAGATTTTTGGGCAGCTATTCTCTCCACACGTGCGAAGGAAAGGAAGGGCATTTTCTGTTTCTGCGTTGACCAGGTTTGACCGAATTTTCAAAAGTTGTTTTTGGGTTGCGTTGACCTGTTTTGCTACAATTTTGGGTGGAGGAATTCTTTCCTAGCAGGCCACATCTCTGGGCACAGAAATCAAGGCAATCCGTTGATTGTTTGACCAGCATTGACTATGGTTAGGTCTAACCACAGGTTGACAGTTTGACCAAACTTTGACTGGGTTAAATCTGACTGTTTTGAGGGTTGTTTCATCTTGCTATTTGGAGGCCGATCTTGACTGAATATTTCAGGGTCGAATCCACCATGTTGACCAGCGTTGACTTTTCTGGTTATGGCTCTTTTGCTGCTGTTCAAAATTATCAGAATTTGTAAATTGTACTATCTCTCTCTGCTGAACTATTGAAGACTAAAAGAAGAATTCATCAGTGGTTTCCCCGCATTGGGGTTTGTCCCTGCATCTTGTGTCCTCTTGTCTTGGCCTGTCTTCTACTATTTATGTTTATGTTCTATCTGCATTTTACTATTGTGTTGATGTGATTGCTAAACTAGATATTGATATTGGGCTAATAAATAAATTGAAGTAAAATTACTCTAAAGCATAGAACATACCCTTGTTGCCTAAAATTAACATGGTATCAGAACTGAGGTGAAGACAAAGCCCAATCAAGAGTGAAAGAGTAATCACCAAAGACAATTGGACAAGGACAAAAGACTAAATGGGTTCCTCATCCTACTTCCCAGCTGAAGACAGGCTTCGTGATTAATTTGACTATCATGGATGGAAGATGTCTCTTAATTTGACCTTGGAAGAAAAAGAAGTGATGGATTATGTACAGGGTAAAATCCCTAAACCTCCTTCAAATGCACTGGCTGCTGCGAAGTCCAAGTACAATAGGGCTGAAGTCAAAGCGAAGAAGATTATCAGGGATTCCATTGACAAGCATCTAGTGGCCTATATCTCTAAATTGAAGACCTCCAAAGAGATATACGGAAGGTTGGTCGGCATGTTCAAGGTTAGTAATGTTAATCAAATTCTCTTTCTCAAGAATAAGTTGAAGGATATTAAGAAGGGCAAGGACAAGGACATTCAATCCTATTTCTTGAGGATTACTGAGATCAAAAATGTTCTACTCTCGATTGGAGAAGTCATTCCTGACAAGCAACTTACTCTCACCACCCTTAGAGGACTCCCACCAGAGTGGTATGTATTTAGAACCACTATACTCAACAATGATCGAATTCCAGGGTTTGAAGAATTGATGTCGAGATGCAATCAAGAAAACCCTTAAAAAACCATCACTGCATTTAGGGCAACGTAGGTCTCTTTAGAAAACCCTTTCGCCTCCACTTGTAGGGCTTCTCTTTGGCAGCGTATAAGAAGTTGTGTATCCTCCATGACGTTAGGGTCTAGGGCAGCGTATACTCTTGGTGACTTTTCCTTCCACCAAAACCCAAACGAGTGGAGAGGAAGAAATCACAAGAGATGAGTGACTAAATGACTTGAAGGCCACCTCTATTTATAGTAAAACGTTGAGGATAGATGAGGGTAATTTGGTTGCTGGCCGACCTTGACGAATTGTCACATAACATAAATAAATTCATATCTCCATGAATACTTGTCAGAATTGGATGATCTTTAGATCAATCCTACACCTCTCGACAAGAGGAATCTAAGAAAAATATCAGTCACCATAAATAAGACCCACATGGAGTTTGGCCCTAGTTGCCAATTTTAACACTCCCTCTCAATTAGGGAGAACTCCATATGTTAATCCATTTGCCAGAATGTATTATCCCTGTCGTTAGTGCATTGCACTGCTCTGCTGAACTATGAAGAAGAAGAAGTGATCGAGAATGTACCATACCATCCTCTATTGACCCGAAGTCAGTCCCATATAAAAGAGAGTGTCTCATACCATTCTTACTGACCCAAAGTCAGTTCTAATAAAGAGAGAGTGTCATACCACTCTTACTAATCCGAAATCAGTTCCAAATAAAGAGAGTGTATCAAACCACTCTTACTAACCCAAAGTCAGTTCCAATAAAGAGAGTGTGTCATACCACTCTTATTAATCCAATATTAGTTCCAAATAAAGAGTGTGTATCATACCACTCTTACTAACCCAAAGTCAGTTCCAATTATTTCCAGATCAATATCATCCTAGCATAGGGAGTACGGTAGTTACACGATGCATCCATCGGTACTACTATGGTCCCTATCCTCATTTCCCTACTCATGGCCAAATGAGAGGTACTTCCCATCAGTCCCAGACTGCATGGGTAGGATGTCTCAGCAGGAGAAGGATGAACCACTCATCCTGCCTACATGTCGCCAGCAGTATCCCAGGGGAAGGTTGAACCACTCACCCTATACACAACAAATCACTAGGGGAAGGTTGAACCACTCACCCTATGATTGTGTCTCTACAGGAGAAGGATGAATGACTCATCCTGCCTACATAGCAGACAACTAGGGGAAGGTTGAACCACTCACCCTATGATTGCTCATCGCTCCAAGAAGTACCCCCAAGCCCCTTGGGGCTCCCATAGCTCAATGTCCATATTATACTGGACTTTCAGGAGAGTCTCTCCACGACTCCTAGTCGTTCTCAAAAAGTCAAAAAGTAGACCTTTCCCAGGGATTTCATCTAGATATCGGCGACCTGCACATCAGTCCCAGAGTGATGAAGCCTTCTTGCTCCCCGTTGTACCATATCCCAGATAAAGTGGTACCTGATGTATGTAAGCTTGGAACAAGCATAGAACACAAGATTCCTCAACAATCGATCCCCCTCTGGTGGTCACAGAAGATCACGATGGTATCCAGCACATGTCCAAATAGCTCAAAGAAGAGCTTCCACAACTAGACAGCGTCACAAGAGGCCATACTCACAGCTATGTATCTGGCCTTATCGGTGCTCAAACAACTGACTTCTGCTTCCTGCTCATCCACGATATCGAAGCAAGACCAACACCCATAAGTGCTCTTGTGATCCTCCACACTACTTGTCCGATCAGCATCGAATACAGCCTCACAGCTCCAGCAGTGTATCTCAATCCATGAGAGATTGTGCCCCGAAGATATCTCAGAAAATTCTTAGCACCAATCCAATGAGGCTCAGCCATATGATGGCTCAACATGCTAATTGCAAAACATATATCCGAACGAGAGTTCACCAAGAACATCAATGCTATTATGAGTTGACGGGATTTACAGGCATTTCCCAAGTCAGGTTTGGCAACACTACCGTATAACTTCTTAAAGTTAAGCTCCATCGGGGTAGTCACGGGCTTGCAGTTCACCATTCCAAATCCGGAATCCAACTCCCTCTCACTTTTGCAAATGACAGGGTTTGTACCTGCTAGAAAGAGATTGTCTACATAAGGTACCAATATGAGAGGTCTATCATCCACAACCTTAAAGCAATGGTTTGGGTCGACTTCACTCCTAGTGAATCTCAACTTCATCAGATAGTTATCAATCCTCTCATACCAAGCCTGAGGTGCTTGCTTCAAACTATAGAGAGATTTCTTCAACCTGCATACATGAGATTCCCGATCATAAATCTCAAACCCCTAAGGTTGTTCCACATTTGTGGTCTTGTTATTACAGGAGGGGAATGGCCCCCTTGTAAGTTTTCCTTCGGTACATCACGGACTTGTACCTCCATGCTCTTCTTTGAATTCAGGCATCCCTGACACCATCCGACTCACATCGTGTAGGGCCTTTTAATGAAGATGGGCAAACCTCCGATGCCATAGGAGAGATGTGTCACATGACATGGTCCCCAATGGACTTCCTACAACTTTATACAAATTGCCAACCTTGAACCCATGAGTAAAAGCATCTTGAAAATTCCTTTTTCAAACACGTACCTTTCCATCGATGAATGCCACCTTGAAACCTTAGACTTCCATTGCCAAAATGGACACTAGGTTCTTCTTAAGATCAAGTACATAAAGAAACTTTTGTAAATGGATCGTGTTACCCTCATTCAATTGAGGGGTAACATTCCCTACACCCTTTCCAGGATAGGTAGCATCGTCTCCAAGAATAATCTCCGTGATTGTTTCCTTCTCTATCAAATTAGAGAGAGCTTCCCTGAATCTGCTGAAGTGCCTTGAAGCACCGTTATCAATAAGCCAGATTCCCAAAGAGTCCAAAGGAGAAGTAGTGGAGGGGGCCAATATAAGTTAATGCTCCTTTTGCTTATCAGAAACAACATTTGACTCTTCATACCTGGAGTTCCTTTCTTTCTTGAAGAGTGGACCTGCATTCCTTTTTCCTTTGCCATTGTACCTGTCATTCCTCTGATCATTGAAGATGCCTCTAGAATGATTGGTATCATCATCAAGTGATGTGTCCCTTCTATTTGGACACTCCCTCGCATAATGGCCAAACTTATTGCAAGCAAGGCATCTGCCTTTCCTTCCATCCTTAGATCTGGACTTCCCATTGAAGTGACCTTTAGGTAGGCCACCAGATGCTTCCGCTATGCCACTCTGATAATCTTCTTTGCTTCGACTTCACCCTTGGTGAATTTGAAGTGGGATGAGAAATCCATTGAGCCTTTTGACGTTGTCCAATTGTCTTCGTTGATTGCTCTTTCACTCTTGCTTGGGATTTGTTTTCACCTCAGCTCTGATACCATGTTAATATTAGGTATGTTCTATGCTTAGAGCAATTTACTTCAATTTTTCATATTAGCCCAATGACAATATTCAAATTAGACATCAACATGATAGTAAAGTGCAGATAGAACATAAACATAAATCACAGAAAACAAGCCAAGACAAGAAGACACAAGATATGGTGCCAGCCAGGGACAAACCCCAATGTGGGGAAACCCTTGATCAATTCTTCTTATTTTCTTCAATAGTTCAACAGAGAGATAGAACATATACATCAGAAGTCAACACTTTGACTTATCAAAATAAGAGCAGAGATCTTCACCGTGAAGATGACATAAAGAGGTTGCAGATATGAGGACATGGACTCCAGTTCTGAACTCGGGTGAAGGCAAATATTCTTCTTAGGTGATTCCATCACCATGCTGCATCCATCATGTTGCATCGATCACCATGCTGCACCTAGCTAGCTGTCTAATCCTCAATGAACCCATGATTATAGCTCTGGCCATCTCATATTGGAACAGCACCATACAGCCCTCTAATAGTGCAGAATGTCTCATAAGACAGCTCCTAGGATAGCTGAAGATGTGGGCATATATAAGCCCTCATACCCATTGAAATATTGATTGTGGTGTTATGGCCTGCGGCCTAACACACAGTCTTCAGTTAGCATCATAAACCTCTGATGCTCGTAGGCGAGTCTGCCCCTTCATATTCTCTTACATGATCAGCTCATCAATGACGAAGCTCTACCAAGGTCACTGAAAAAAGGGCCTATATTAACTGTCCTCTAACAGTCCCCTTTTGTTGCTTCAAAGGCCACTGTACCAAGGTCTTCAACACAGTGATACAACAATAATGCTCTTGCATTTTTTGTCAACGCAGTCCTAACATATGCTGTCCAAACACGCCTTGCAGGACAGACTTCAACGCATACCCTTCAGCACTCTTCACCATGTCATTCAAGTCACTTCCATACCCTCCTTTGACGTTGTCCCTGTCCAAACAGATAAGGCATCATTCAGGAATCCTCCATGACTGCGGCTAGGGCATGCTTGAAGCCTTCTTCAATTGCTGATGTAAGGCAGCTTCTAGTGCAGAATAAGCCCAGCAGTTAGAGTGAATCTGGACTACAACTAGGGCTCTCCTTAGGACTGCATAATGCCTCCTTTTGTTGTAGATAAACCCCTTATTGACTGCGGCCTAGGATAGCATATTAGGGATCTCCTTTAGGGCAGAGATAAGGCAGCAAAAAGGTCACTTATAGACAGCGTTAAGGTCTCTTCACCATGACTATGTTTAGGGCAGCGTTAGGGCATTTGAGGACAGCATCTTAGGGTCTGTTATAGACCTGCGTTTTAGCCACTCCTTGTTGTGTTTCCATGACTGCATTTAAGGCAGCATAGGTCTCTTTAGAAAACCCTTTCACCTCCACATCTAGGGCTTCTCCTTGACTGTGATTAGGGCTCTCCTTGGCAGCATATAAGAAGTTGCGTCTCCTCCATGACAGCGTTAGGGTCTAGAGCATCCTTTAGGGCAGCATATACTCTTGGTGACTTTTCCTTCCACAGAAACCCAAACAAGTGGATAGGAAGAAATCACAAGAGATGAGTGACTAAATGACTTGAAGGCCACCTCTATTTATAGTAAAACGTTGAGAATAGATGGGGGTAATTTGGTTGCTGGCCAACCTTGATGAATTGTCACATAACATAAAAAAATTCATATCTCCATGAATACTTGTCAGAATTGGATGATCTTTAAATCGATCCTACACCTCTCGACAAGAGGAATCCAAGAAAAATATCAGCTGCCATAAATAAAAAGACCCACATGGAGTTTGGCCCCAGTTGCCAAATTTAACATCACTGTCATACACATAATTGTCATACACATCATTGTCATATACATGACTGTCATATATATCTCTGTCATGAAGGATATTGCCATTCATCATAGTCATAAAGGGACTGTCATACAAGGACTTTGCCACACATCTCAGTCATAAAGACACCATCATATAGCATAGTCAAGAATCATTGTCATACATCATTTGACTGACATAAGAATTTCAGCCATACATTATTGTCATACATCATTTGACCAAGAGCTAGTCCATCTGCGAATTTCAGCCGTACATCGTTGTCATACTCCTGTCTAAGAGTGAGAATGTGACCAAGAGCATTTAGGGAGTATCTGAACAGAGGGAGCTAGTCCATCTGAATGCTAGTGAACTCTAAGAGAATTGGGACCCCATAAACCAATAATGAGACCATCTTGATGGACTAGACAAGAAAATGGTCTATGAGGAACAATGGACCACGTATGGGTCCCTGTCTTGGCCCTTCGTCTAATCAAAAAAGCACCAAACCCGATGGAAAAAAGAGACCAAACTGAACATCATCACAAGTTAGAAGGGTCGTGCACCAAACTCCACCAAGATGATAGCTTGAATGACTACCTATTTGCATCTAATGATGAGACAAAGGAAAAGGATCTAGACCCACTCCACTGAGGCCCAATCAAACTCTAGTAAACAAGGCCCCCAAACCTCTGAGCCATGGAGCACAATAGACCAAATAAGAGACTCCACAGGAGATAACTTGGAAGAGATGTCCTAAAAATGGTGACAAAAGCATTGTCTCTCAAGGAGGGTAAGAGATCCATAACCCTTGTTAATTCAAGGCTAGGAGGCCTGCCACACAATGAACGAGGTCTTGAGAATTGCACTCCCAAATATGTGTAGGTGTTGGTAATCTCAATCTCCCTCGCTCCAAAGAAGAAATGTAAGTCAAAAAAGGTCATATTTATCCCATTGGAGACCATAACTTTGGTTTTAAGAGTTTAACCAACAAAAAGGAAAGAGATCAAGAAAGTGAACTCAATGAATGGATGCCATGCATACTGATAAAAAGCCAAAAAAATTGAGAAAATAAAGTTTCTTTGCTTGACAAAAAAATAATTCCTTGATCTGCAAAGGAAATTTTTCCTTTGCAAGCAAAAATTACTAAGCAAAGAAAATAATTTAAAGTCCTCAATGAGTTGTAGGATTGCATACTCAGCATAAGGACACAACAAAAATTCCATCATCATTCTAGTGTGGCTATAAATACCCATGTCAAATAATAATACCAAATCATTGCAAGTATGTAAATACTCTTACACTTGATATTCGTGCTTTGTCAACAATGGGCAAGTTAATTCTTGTTTAAATATTGTAGAGTAATCAAAGAGATGAGCTCGGCAGGAGATAAGCATCCATCTAAATCCATCTATATAAGTTGAGCAAGGGCACACTCATATCACTAAACAAGGGTCCACTAATTGCCAAGAAAAGGAATATTATATACTTAACTATGTAGAAAAGCACCATATGTGCTTAGCATGGAGAGAGGAGCTCAGCAAGATGGAGCATCGTGTGCTTGACAAGACACAATGACAACCTCTTAGAGCTAAGCAAACCTCTTTGGCCCATATTTTGAACAAAGAGCATCTTAGGTCGTCGAGCTCTTTTAAATTCAAGCTTTTGTGGCTTCCCCTCTAACACATCCATGATTAGGTTAGTCATTAGTCATTCTTATAAGCAATGAATGGTTAACAAGCAACATTCATCTACTACATGTTATTGAATCATCTAAAAGCATGTTGGGTTTTATGTTTGCACCAATTCAAAACCCTTGTTATATCCTAAATTCTATCAATCTGACTAATCAAACAATCAATAGCATCTGGGAGATGCCTTCTTCCAAGAATCTCATCATGCAATGGGTGTTCCTTTCAAGTATCAAATGGCAGCTTCCTAATCGACCGGTGAAATATATGCAACAAACCTTGTAAAGTAACTAGAGACTTGAACGCAGCATTCCTAATTATGCTCCTTCATTAGAGAGGAAAAGAGAGAAGCATGATATTTTTTTTATCGATATAATAGGAAAAACATAGAAGAAAGTGAGCTTGATAGTTATGTCTTGGAATTGCTTCTACAACCAAAAGAACTCCTCTCCTCACTTTGATTTCAGACACATATTTAGAGCTCAGCCATGGCACACCATTTACATTATGTGTGTGAGCTCAATTTACAATGAACACAAGCGTGCTTGAGGCGGGGAACTGTACATCAGAATTTCAAAGCTGTTGCAGACTTTGCTGGAGGTATGGATCATTTACAAGGATTTTAAATTTGATATGAAGCATAGAGAACTTTAGAAGCGATCCTTGATTCTTTAAACATGGATTTGCTAGGTCACTGTTCACTTTGAGCTCGAGTTAAACATTGAGAGGGCAACTTGTAGGGTATTCAAGTTTCACAGGAAATCTTACCAGGAATTGGAACGGAAACTTGTCATTTATAGCATTAGTCTTGATTTGCTACTTTATTGAGCGTATTTGCCAGTCCAATAGACCTTCTCGCAGCATTTTGAATTTTTAATGGATATCTTAGAAGACGCAGAAACTATGCCGCATTGGGGTTCTTGTTTTTAATTATATAAATTTGAATGATATACGAACTTTATTGCGTTACGAGTGTTCGTAGTTAAAAATTGTAATAGTTTTCACAATGAGAAAAGTTCCAGGTTTTTTTAAATGACATTGGGGTTCTCGTTTCTAATGACATGGCAACAAATATAAATTCGTTTTCTAAGACATGGGATTCATGTAAAATTGATATTAGCTTTGGCCGAAGACTTTGTGAGTGTGGTGGAACAACCCAAGCTATCAACGAAAACCAAAGTTTAAAGCATCAGACATTTCGAAAACAAAATAAATTTTAAAAACGTACCTTGCGGGTTTTTTTGGGAGCTTTTGCAGGAGAGGGTTTATCATTATCATCGCTCTCCGAATCATCGTCGCTTTGGCCGTCCCAGCGGCCTGTCTCCTTCAGACGGACGTCATCTTCTTTTTCTTCTTCAGTTATTTTATTAACGTGGCCGCCATTTTTCGAAGGCGCCTCCTCCTCCTCTTCTTCTTCTCCTTCCTCCTCTCTGGAGGGCTTCTTCTCCTTGGGAAGAGAACGCGCCTTCTTGGAGATTTTGTGGTCAATGGAAGTGGTCTTTTTTCTGGCGTGTTCTTGAGCGACTGTTTCGGAAAAGCCTGAGAATTCCCATGGGGATTGGGACTTCAGCGTAGGCAAGGGCTCCAGCTCCAAGCCTACCGCTTCAAATATGAAGCCCTTGTTCATGGCTGCTCTGAGCTCCTAGGGAAGGCTTTGTTCAGAGCTGACGGAAAGAAAAGTTTCTCATATCACCGTGATTACATTTAATACAATTTAAATCGATGAGATGGAAATACTATGCAAATTAGTCAACCACGACTCCGTTGACTCCTTTTAGATAGGCCCTTTCAAGAGGGAGTGTGAGCTCGAACTCTGCTCTATTTACATGGTGGTATTTTTAGGCTTACTGCCACACTCTTTTAATATTCGTATGAGCAAACACTTAGGTTTTAAGGTTGCTACGTCTCTTAACCGCCGCCGTAAGTAAGTTATTAATAGCTCAGACATTATGAGCAATTGGAAGTAATGGCACAACCTTAAGTAGCTTCGAAAGACGGTGGTACATTAGTTGACTTGTTAAAGTCCTAATTTTTTTTTAAGAGAGCTCAAGTTTTTAATAATATTAATAATAAAAAAGATTTTTTTATTAAGTTGAGGGATCAAGGTTAGCCTATTTATTGGACGGAAGAAGAGTGATTTATTCATAATAGAATGTTTATCATCAAGATTGTGTGAGGCTCAATTGAGTCTCGACGCCCTTTGGGAAGTTTAATTCCTCTAAAGTTGCTTCTATCCTCAATCCCTCCCCATAAGATTGGAACAAAATTATATTAAAATGGAGAATGAAAGATTCTCATAATTAACGATTTTTCCTTCAAATTGTTAATTATAAAGTAACTTGCTAATGAGGTTTAACATAATTGGTCCAACTTTCCCCACCCTAGGTGGCCACATGCATGAGCGTTGAGGATGGATGGCACCATCACCATCCCATCCCTTCCTCGACATCACTAGTCCACTTGTAATTGTGTCTAACTTATCAATCAATACAAAACTTAATGCATAGGGACATCAGGATTAATTGGTTTACCAACTTCGACTCTGGCATTCTTTTTGACTCCTCGTTCTAGTTATTTGTTGCTCTTACCATTTGCATCCATCTTTATGACTTGCACCCTCATTGGCGACTTGTTATTTCTACCTTTGTGTTGGAGGTTGGCCTAGGTCCTCCATGTCTCGTTGTTTCCACTTTTGTGCTAGGGATTTGCCCAAGTCCTCATGACGTGGCCATCCCTCCCACCTCATTTTGTGACAATTTATTGAGAATTCTCACTTGTATTGCAACTCGGTCGAGAGGTTGACTCCCATTCGACCCCTAGTACTTCACATCTTCATCACGTAGTAATACGATTTGGGATTACTCACTATGATTCATCACTCATCTTGTGGTCCTACTCTTGGTTTCTTCAAGTAGCCAACCCACACTACGATTGCACCACCTTGTCAGCCACAACTCCACAAGATTATGCTAACTATGCGATGTCGAGCACTAGGTACAAACCCTTTGTGATTCTTTTAAATGCAGGTCTCATAATTTCAAATGGTGTGCTCAGATTCATTCTTTTTCTAAGAATTCATGTGTTCTATGGTTTTACACATCAATGCTTTGGGTCTAGCTCTAATTCTCAGTTGGAAGTCCTTCTTGTCTTCTCTAGGACCCTCGCCCCACTTTGTTTTGTTCATTGGCTACCACCCTTACTGCTTTCAACTATCAAAGTATTGCCCCATCTCCACGCCGCTTACAATCTTACCTTGCCTCTGTCATTGCACCATGTCTCCTTTGGCTCTCCTATTATGTTCCATCCTCCCAGCATGACTCAAGAAAGAATGATGAGCCGCAATTAAATCGTGGTGTTGGCAATGTCTAGGGTCACTTCCATGCCTTTACTGTAGCAAGGAGATTTAGAACCCTCACCTCAAACCCCATCCTATGGAACTTAAGTGGAGCTGCTACAACAGCCATGGTTGAGCAAATCAATGGAACTTAAGTGGAACCACTACAACAGCCATGGTTGAGCAGAGTGACTTCACTGATGTTGAGATTCTTGCATCTATCGCTAAGTGGATCCCTGACCCAAGCCACACTCATGATAAACATAATCAATATCTTTGCATTGTTGAGCTTTATTAGCATATTAAATCCCTTATGCACCAAATGTTGGTTGAAACCCATGAAGTCCGTAGGGAGATATCCATGCAACTCATTGATATTATTGTTGAGAATCATCAATCTATGGAACATTGAGATTTAACTATGTGATTGGGTTGTATCGAAACCATCCTTCCCAAGCGGAAAAGGGCATGCTTCACCAAGAACTCCTTTAACTCCTATTAACAACTCCACATCGACATGATCTTCTTATGACTACAACAACACCTTACGGTTAATAGCCCTCGTCAAAAATTCATGTAAAAAAATAAAATAAGACCAAGGTCATGGGACATGTATTCCAAGTTGAATGTTGGGCAAAACATCCTAGTGTGGGTGTTCATTTGATTTATTATGGCTAAGGAAATTGGCAAAGGCAATGGCAAAAGGCTTTGGAAATGCATGAGGCATTAATTGTCATTCTATTTATGAAAATAATGGAAAATAGGAGAAAAGGAAGGTGAAAGGTCACAGGTTGCAAGTGAGGAGGAAAATGAAGGAAAATATTGGAAAATGAAGAAAATAGAGGCCTCGTTAATAAAAAGGATTTTGAGGATCAGTTGGTAACCTTTTTGTCAGTTCATTTTTGGAGCTCTCTCTCTCTCTCACTCTTGAACACTTAGAGAATTCTTGGAGCACTCTGTTGACACCTAATCCTTGTGATTGGGTAAATATATGTAAATAAATAAATGAGAAATATGAACAGTCATCGAGAGATGAACTGAACAGTCCCTCCCTCATGTATATAATAAACCTACCTGATGGAATAGATAACATTAATCAGTTTTTGCTTAATGGAGTTACTGCCTGGCCTGACATGGTATCAGAGCCAGCTCCTTTTTTTAGCCTTTATGTCTTTGTAACTCCCTAGTCTGCTCCTCTGCTCTTCATATAATTCAGTGACTGTTTACCTGCGCTCTCTGTCTGACATTACCTGCGCTCTCATTGTCTGCCATACCTGCGCTCTCTCACTGCACTCTCATTGTGTGACATTACTTGCATACTTTGTGTTTCAATCACATCACTTGGGTTTGGCTTTCCATTGACATCTCTTGGGTTTTGATTTCCTTTCAAGCTACTCTGTTTTGGCTTTTTCATGAACGCTATCACATTGAAAAACGTTGCCCCGGTGGAAAACACTGCTCTGTTGAACGTTGGAGGAAAAGAACGTCGTCACATTGAAGAACGTTGCTCCGATGGAAAACACTACTCCATTGAACGCTGGAGGAAAAGAACGCTATCACATTGAAGAACGTTGCTCCAGTGGAAAACACTGCTCCATTGAACGTTGGAGGAAAGAACGTTGTCACATTGAAGAACGTGGTATCGTTGTTATAGTTATTATTAATACACGTAGTTTTTCAATAAAAACACCATTCTGTTGAACGTTGTTACAGTTATACGCATATAATTGTTCAATGAAAACGCATATAGATCTGTTAATACGCATATAGTTTTGCAGAAATGGTGTGATTTGAGGTCAAATAAATCAGAGTGGAGCAGTGAAAGCTTCCATATGTTTTGTCGCTCCTGCGTGTGAATATTTGGGGAGACAGCACGGCTATGCGTGGATATGCGTGGTTATGTTATTGTTAATGGACCTTTCTTTAGTCAGTTCAGTTTCAAGTTTAAGGTAGGAACAGAGGTTAACTGATCTTACTTATTGGATTAGGGACTTCCCCTTGTTCTCTAAATCTTAAAGGGAGAAGTCAAAAGGAGAAGCTGCTTCCCTTGAATGGTCGATTAGCTCAACCAATTCTTACGAGATACATCCTTTGTTTTGGCCATATTTCTGTAATTTTCACCACAGTTTTTTATGATTGTATAAAGCAGAGGCATTAAGGTTAAAAGAGTAATAGTTTATCTTTGTGTGCTAAATGTTGAGACTGTGAAGATGTTTTCCTTATTCTATTAGTCATTGTGGATTTAAGGAATACAATATATTAATAATGGTGCAGTGAGCAGTTCCTTTTTTGTCAAGGGCATGGATGCTTGTTATATCGTATGAAATAAGGTTGAAAATACAAATGGCGATATTCTATATGCATAAAATATAGTTTTGCTCTTTGCTAGCAGAAGTATTTTTTTACAGTACACACATTTTTTTGCTAGCAAAAGTATAATTCTATCAGCAGAAATAATTTTTTTTACAGAATGCATTCAACCATATCCATGGTGGGAATAGTTCTCACTGGCAAGGAGAACTATCCTGAGTGGTCCCGGATGATAAAACACACCCTCATTTTCAATGAGTTGTGGAAAGGAGTGTGTGTCGAAGGAGACAATGTCCCAGTATAGCCTACCTCAGACAAAGAGCTCGTCATTTGGGAAAACAAGAACAACAAAGCTTATGCATTAATCGCAGCATGTGTAAATGAAGAGGTGAGTCGCCATATTTCGTCATATTCAACTGCCTTTGAAGCCTTACAAAATCTTAAAGAACTCTATGACTCACATTCTGCACTTGAAGTTGTCCAACTCATGATTAAACTCTTCACTCTTGAACTGCAAAATAATGATCCTCTTGCTCTTGCATCTAAAGTAAAATCTATAATGCATGATATCAAATCCACTAAGGCTGAATTGGATATTCCTCTTATCGCTTTTCTCAAGGCACTTTATCCTACTTACTTCAATTATCTTGAATCATTGCAAGCAAATGGAAATCTCAAAGATATAACCTTTGACTCTCTTGTGAAAAAGTTTGTTGAAAGAGAGAAAGCTTTTGGAAAGAAGACAACCCCTGAATCTTCTGAAGAGGCTGTGTGCCTTGCTCATAAATAAAAGCATCCTGCTCAAGATTCTACAAGAGGAAGAGGAAGATATTTCAGAGTCGGAGGGGCAGACATTCTCAAGGAGAAAAGGCATATTTGCACTGCATTCGCTGCAAAAGAAATGGATCACATGATGCCTCTACATGCAAGCTACCATGGGACAAAATTGAGCAGAAAAGAAACCAATAGAAAGGTAAAATTGATGATACGGACAAAGGTAAAGCACCTGAATCCACTCACTATGTTGTGGCACAATGTAACATTGGAGTAAATGAAGATCTATTTAATGCTTCACTTGATTCTTGGAAAATTGATTGGTTGCTTGATTCAGGAGCAACCTGCCACACAACTCATAGAAAAGATTTTTTTGAAGATTTCACTGACAATGTTGATGGAGCAGTATACTTTGCAGATCAATCAAAAATCAAGCCATCAGGGCTTGGAACAATCAGGCTTAAACTCCCTGGTCTTCCAGACTTTCTTCTAGATCATGTTTTATATCTCCCACAGTTGAAGAGAAACTTGTTGTCCTTGGTCCACATCCGCCAGCAAGGTCACTCCATTCATTTGTTTGATGGCAAGCTTGAGGTAAGAAAAGCATCTAACCACTCACTTGTCATGAGGGGAATAGAAGAAGAAAGGCTTCTCAAACTGCAAGGAACCTCTACTCATGCACAACATTTCTCATACAATTATCATCATGAAGAAGGTACACTTCCTCAAGTTTATTATGGCATGCTATATTTGGACATTTGAACTATGACAGCCTCTGCTTGTTGAAGAAAAATGGTGTTGCTGGTTTGCCTACAATTCCTAGAAAACTTAAGCAATGTGATGCTTGCATTCTAGGAAAGCACAGCAAACAGTCTTTTCATGATTCACATTCAAGAGCACATAGGAAACTTGAACTCATTCATTCAAATTTATGTGGTCCAATGCCTGTTTCTTCTGCAAATGGAAATAAATATCTCATTACGTTTATTGATGACTACACCAGAATGTCTAGGTTTATTTATTGAAGAACAAATCTGATGCTTTTCAAACATTCAAGAATTTTCATAAATGGATTGAAAATGATGCACAATCTCATATTGGGTCTATTCGCACTGATAATGGAAAAGAATACACATCAAATGAATTTGAAAACTATCTTCGCCAACATGGGATCAAACATCAAACAATTGTGCCTTATAATCCCAACAGAATGGTGTAGCTGAAAGAATGAATAGGACAATCTTAAATATGGTACGCTCCATGCTCTTCTTCAAAAATGTAAAAATAATGTTTTGGGCTGATGTTGTTCTAT
>APFE031753583.1:240748-267254 GCA_000404065.3 Pinus taeda
GATGTAAAAACTGCCTTCTTGAATGGAGATCTAAGAGAGAATGTTTTTATGTCCCAGCCTGAAGGATTTGCTGTGAAGGGACATGAACATAAAGTATGCAAACTTGTGAAGTCCTTGTATGGCCTCAAACAAGCACCACGAGCCTGGTATGAAAAGCTAACTGAGCATCTTCTGAAACTCAACTTCAATCATTTTGATCTTGATGATGCAACTTATTTGTCAAGAAAGTTGGCAAAACAGTTGTATATCTTGTGGTATATGTAGATGATCTTTTAATGACAGGGAACAATGAAAGCTATATTGCATCCATAAAGAAAGAATTAGGAAAAAGTTTTGAAATGACTGATTTGGGCTATGTTTATTACTATCTTGGCATTGAAGTAACCCAACATCCAAAATCCATATTTCTTTCTCAAAAGAAATACATTGGAGATTTGTTAAACAGATTTAGCATGACAGAGTGAAATCTTCTTTCTACTCCAATGGAACAAAACGTAAAGCTCACATCTATTGAAGGAAAATAATTTGAGGATGCAACAAAGTATAGACAACTTGTAGGAAGTCTCAACTACCTAACTACTACCAGACTAGACATTTCGTTTGTTGTTGGAATCCTCTCCAGTTTTATGCAAAAGCCCTGTGAGGGACATTGGTCTACTACAAAAAATGTTCTAAGGTACTTGAAGGGAACTCAAGACTTTGGAATCAAGTATACACAGGTGGACGACTTCAGCTTGATTGGATACTCTGATCCAGACTTCGATGGAGACAAAGAAACTGGAGTATCAACTTCAAGATATGCTATGAGTCTTGGATCAGGAGCTGTCTCCTGGAGATCATACAAACAATCAGTTCCAGCAGATTCCACAACAGAAGCATAATAGTGGCAGCAGTTGAAGCAACAAAAGAAATTGTGTGGCTCAAGAAAATTCTTGAAGATTTCTAGGTAAAACAAGTACAATCAACTCCACTCATGATTGACAATACCTCTGCAATAAAGTTGGCCAAGAATCCAAAGTTCTTGATCGAACGAAGCACATCAATACTAAATATCATCTGATTCGACATCATGTTGAGGCCAAAACAATCCATCTCCATCATTGTTCCACAAATGAGCAAATTGCAGACATCTTCACCAAAGCGCTTGGAAGAGAAAAGATTGAACGATTCAGAACGATGCTTGGACTCACCAACATCCCTTCAGATTAAGGGGGGGAATGTTAACACCTAATCCTTGTGATCGAGTAAATATATGTAAATAAATAAATGAGAAATATGAACACTCTGAGGGAGATGAACTGAACAGTCTCTCCCTCATGTATATAATAAACCTACCTGATGGAATAGATAACACTAATCAGTTTTTGCTTAATGGAGTTACTACCTTACCTGACACACTCTAACATTGGATCAAGGAAAGCAAAGGAAGGACCAAAAAGGCAAAGGAAAACAAAGATCAAGCAAGGAAGAGAAGTATCTAGCAGTTACATCGAGATTATTTTCATGTGTGATTTCCTTGCTAGCTTTGGCATGCATGCTACATGCATGTGTGTATTTGGTTCTCTTTTTGTCAATGCCATGGGTTATTCCAGGTGTGATAGTGTTCTTCAGCCTTGCCTTGCCATTTCCGAATAGCCACGGTGTGATAGGTTCTCTTTTATTTGATTAAGCTAGATTGTCGGATTGTTTCGAAACTGAGTGAGGTGGTCTCTGAAAGAAAAAATACAAGGCCTGGGAATCCCTGAACCGGACTGGGATTGTGGTAAAGCCGGATTTTGTTTGCCTCGGTGGGCCTAGGAATCCTTGACCATTGTGGCGAGATATACCGTATCTTCTAGAGACTAGGAGACAAGCAAATTCCTCATGGTGTAGGTGGAAAAATCTGGAGGCATCCATGCTTGTTTAGGGCCTAGTAATTTGGTGGAGATTATGGTAAAGCCTTAGGAAAGCTGGTTGGTTTTGTTGTGAGTCCCATATTCATGCTTGGAATATGGCACGGAAGTGATTGGTTTAAATAAATATTTGTTTCATTCCAATCTATGGTCTGGTGGTTCGTGGAAGTCCCTGACTTGGTTGGCTTTCGCATGCACTAATGAGAGCTCCTTCTCCTTGGTATTTCATGTGTAAATGTATTGATTCATATGTGATTGTTATAGTTGTTATATCCTTACTATTTTTGTTGGTTATATGTTGGTTATGAGTATGTTTTATGATAGATCTTAGTTATGGCTCTTACCATGTTTTGATTAGTAATGAATGAATGATGAATGTATGACCTAATAGATGATAATGCAGTTATTGCGATATGGAAACAATGCTTCTTTACTAACTCAAATAAGTATGAGACCCTTATGCTCAAATATGTTGTTATGACCTGTAGATTGCATATTTGTGACATGTTTGAAAAAATGTTTGTCATGGCTAGTAGGGGTCTGATTAAGTCCTTACTTAAGTGTTTGCATTAGTACCTTTGTTTCAATGTCATTTATTATTCTTGAAAGTTTCATGAAGTTCGTGGCCTGAGTCTTGGCCTTGAAAAAGTGGTACAGAATCTAGAATTGTTGGCTCATAATTGCCTAGAAAAGTTGACAGTCGTTGGCATGCCTTGCTATGGGAGCCACTGGAAGGCTTTGGTCACATGCATGCCTTGTCATGGGAGTGACTAAGGCTCCAAGATAGTAAAAAGATAAGTTGTCTAAGGGGTTAAGCACTTGAAAGGTTTGATTACTTCCTAAAGGGTCTCTAACTCTTGGGGAAGGTCAATTTGGTTGTGTTTTGTCGATCCACCTCCTTAACTGTACTTGGGGAGTTTAATCACTTCATAGTAGCCTCTCGTCACATGTTTCCCAAGTGGACCAGTTATCTCAAGTAAATGTGGGACGAAGGTGTTATAGAGTGGTATCAGAGTATGGTTCAACACTTGGACTGGATGGGCAGAATGTGTTTGTCAGGCATGCATGTAGGTTGTATATGTGCTTGTTATGTATGCATGGTAGTGGCCATTGTTACAATTGTGTTGACGTGTAGGAGTTGATATTGTTGTTGTTAGGATGCATTTGTCATGAATGCATGTCAGTTGTATATGCGTTTGTTATGCATGGCAATGTCTATATGTTGTTATGCATGCATTGTCATGGTCATGGTTATGAATGTATAGTAGGTAAGAGATGCAAAGCATCAAAGTGAGTTTGCAACACTAGACCATAGGGTAAGAGCAGATCGTCATACAAGTTTGTACGGTGGGTATGCATGTATGTTGGTCAATGGTTGTTATATGCATTATGGTTATGTATATGCCTTTCAATTTATTGATGTTATGGTTGCATACATGCTAGATGCTAGTTAATCAGTGTAGTCATATGCACATGTGTCGAATAGTCATGAATGATAGTAACATGTTGTTGTATGCATTGTGGTCATATGCCTGATGATTATGGTCGTTGCACTTGAGGTATTGATGTAATTATGTTTTGTGCTAATTTGGATTAACCTATGCAGATGATTATGGTTATGACATTCAAGTATGAGTTAATATATTGTGATATTATGTCATACTATTTTAGATTGACTATGCATATGTGATTATTATGCATGAATGGCAATTGTTTATGAGTTTATGAGGTGAACATGTTAGCTAGTTATTGTTATGGATATCATGACCTTATCTATGTTTGAGTTAATGTGTTGTGAAGTTATATCGTGCTAATCTAGATTGATTGTGTAGACAACATAACCTTCCCTGAGATACAGTAAGGTATGAGTTTTCTTATGTCGTCTATTTGGTGTTTGAATGTTTGATTATGTTGTTTATTTGGTGTCTATTATGTCATCTATCTATTGTATAAATGTCTGATTACTTGCATGATATGGTTATGTGTCTATAAGATTGCATGAAGGAATGATCTTGTTTTAAGATGGTTGTACTAACACATATGTGTTGAGACAACTAATATGCGCTTGAGTGTAAGTGCATGCTAGTTGTAATAGTATGAGTAATGATTGTTAGTTGATTATGAAATGGTTGTTAGTCCTGGAAAAAGTTGATTTCAATTAATAGACATGATGTTTTCATCCTTGGAACATGTGAATGACATGTTTGAACAATTGCAGGGTAACATGTTTGGTATTAGCATGACAAGGTAATAATTGATTTGTTTATATAACTATCTGTTGGGTGATGTGACAATACATAATAAGACTGAGTTGCAACAAGGTAAAGGTAAAAGAAAGGAAATAGGTGATAATTCCTTTCGCTATGTTTGGAAACCACAATTCGAAACGAATGAATGCTTTGAATACAGGAAGTCTTCTTAACCTTGATTTTGTCTAACATCATGTGGATAAGTGCTAGATTCATGAACATGTATTTGACAAGTATAATAGTTGGTTTCTAGTTATCGTTGGATTCATCAAGGGAATTGGAGTCCATTGAGAGATGGCATCGATGTGTTTAGCTATAGGGCAGCTTGCTTGATACAACAAGGTAAGGTGATTGGTATATTGTTATATTTATTTATACACTGACTGTTATGTGTTTATGGAAGTATGATGTAGGGATTGCATGGAAAAGGAGACTACCATGAAATCTTGAAGAAGGCTCAGGTTAAATTTCCCTTGGAGGCATCAAGAACCCATGGGATTGAGTCGTGGTGTTTGTTGGGAGTTTTGTGCCTTAAGTATTTTGTGATTTGTTTGAGCTTGATTTATAGGTTTTGATTGTGTCTGGTGCAAGGCCTTGCCACTTTGTTTGTGGTGTCATGTTGTTATTGGATTTTCATGGTTTTTTCTTGTTTGCTTCTTGTTCTTTCCTTTTGTGTTTTGAGGGTCTTGGGAAATAGTTGGAAAGGATGAAGTTAATGGAGCTCGGGGAGAGATGAAAGAAACCCAATAGGTAATGTAAGACCTGGATGAAGTTCGGTGTATGTATAAGGGTAGCTGAAGGCAAGAATATGATAACCAGTTGGACTCGTGGGGTCCATTGAGGTAAATGGACAGTGATAGGATGGTCATGAGAAAGGTAATAGAAAAATTAAAGTAAATGTATTTGAGGTATCATATGCCTTGGCTAGGTTGGGAACTATTAGTCTCAATGGTGTGCATGTTGTGCACAAATAAAGGAAGTTCTCCTTACCTTAACCTTATGATATCTGGTAATTATGTTGTGCTCATGATTATGTTGATGTTTATATATGTATATATGTATATATGTATGTATGTATGTTGTTGTTTGACAGGGTCGTCATGGATCATGAGTGTTTTATGCTAATGTTTATATATATGTATGTATCTATGTCACTATCTGACAGGGTTGTCAAAGATCATTCTTGTGGAGGAATGATTTCTTATGCAGGTGAATGGCATGAAAGAGGTTCCCTGTCTTATGGGGTATCAAGTGGGAAGAGTAGCCTCAACAAAATTATGAGGTTAGTATCATGTGGTTATGAGTTTATATTATGTGATTATACTATGCTTATGTTATGGACAGGCTATGCTGAGGGATACATCAATAGAATGAAAGTAGTGTAATCCGCGACATTCTAGGATAAGCATGAATAGAGGAAAGACATTAGAAGCAAGGTTGCCTGGTAGAGACAGTGTAGCTTCTGGGTGTGCAGTACTACTATTGTGTATCTGTTGTACATGATGTACCTATGGTGTTGTGTACATATGGTGCTATGTACATGTAGCATATGTAGTATTGTGTACATATGATCTTGTGTGACTGTTGTATATATGGTGTTGTGTGTATATTGCATATGAAATTTTGGGTATAGATGGTACTATGTACATGTTGGATATATGGTGTTGTGTACATATCGTACTGTGCACAAGTTGGATATGCGATGTTGTGTGCATGTTGGGTACGTGGTGTTGTGTACATATGGTGTTATGTACATGATGTATATGAAATTCTATGCACATATGTCGTTGTGTGTATGGTGTACATGTGGTGTTATGTGCATATGGTGTTGTGTGCATGTTTGTACATGTGGTGTTGTGTACATGTTGTACATGTGGTGTTGTGTACATGTTGTACATGTGGTGTTGTGTGCAGGTGGTGTTGTGTACATGTCATGCATGTGGCGTTGTGTACATGTGGTGTCGTGCATGTGGTGTTGTGTACATGTGGTATTGTGTACACATTGTATAGGTGGTGCGAAGCACGTGTGGCGTTGTGTACTCGTTGTGCAAATGGTGCCATGCACATATGATGTTGTGTGCATGTTGCGCAGCTGGTGTAGTGTACAAGTGGTACTATGTACATGTGGTATTGTGTGCATGTCGTACATGTTATGTTGTGTACATGTGGTACTACATATGTGCATTGTGTAGTCATGGCATCATGACATGTGTATTCGTTGTGTTGTACTATGTGTATTGGGTTGTACACCGGATGTAGGAGTATGTATTGTGTTGTGTTGTGCACCGGATGTAGGAGTATGTATTGTGTTGTGTTGTACACTAGGTGTAGGTGAATGTGTCGTGATGTATATTGGGTGTAGGTGTATTCATTGTGTGGTGTTGTACGTTGTGTGTGGGTGTATGTGTTGTGATGTACATTATGTATGTGTATGTGGTTGAAGAGAAGGTGTTGAGTGTTTGTTGGGGGTGGCAACCAATCTAGTGTGCGTACGAAAAGGAGAAAGGATAAAGGTAGAAGCGAAGGATTGATTAAAGGCTAAGTGTCAACATTTTATTTCAATTTTATTATGCATGTGATCTATGTTTATGATTTATGATGGTTACATGTGATCTATGATTTTGGTTTATGATGATGACATGTGATTCGTGATTTTGATTATGATGGTTGCATTTTGAGCTAACCAGATGTGATATGTTTATACATGATGATTTGATCAAGAGCTAGTTTGACTTGTTGTGACAGGAAGTAAACAAAATTGCAAGTGTACCTTATTGACGAGCTACCAATGAGGTATGATTTGAGTTTATCTCAATTCATTTTAAATCTAATGGCAATAATGTGATTGGTATAGGAAAGAATGAAAATGCTCGATTTGGGTGGTTAAAAATGATTGCAAGGATTAGCAACAACAACAAAAGGAATTGGAACAGGTAACGGTATGTTGGTAAAGCACTTTAGGAGCAGGGTTGTTCTGGGACACTGGTACCCAATAGTGTCCATTGATTTCCATGAGCATGTTATGACCGGTATGATGGTTTTTAGGCTAGTATATGCCTTGGTTGTTTGCGAGGAAGCATTGCTAAGGGATGGATCGCCCATGATAGGGGATGTTGGGGAACTTGGAAGGCGAGTGACTGCATAGAAGGGGGTGCCCAGATTGCCCAAGGGACTATGTAGTAGAGAAGGGAAGGTCGGAGATGGATTTGTTTTGTTCATTAGCATTGCTAGATGGAATCAGATGCACATTGGGAGTGTGCATTGGAACAATGATTCAGTAGTTGTTCACTAGGGGGACATGTAGCGTTGGACATTAGATGTAGATTTGATTTTAGCAGTGGATTATGGACTTCCTGGGAATGAGGTGAATCCTGGTACTACTTCTGAAGGTTGAGGTGTGAGCCTTTGGATTCCCTTGTTGTAGATGCAGGCATCATATCCTTTTATTTGTTGGTTAAAGCAAATGTGCATATGTGTATATTATTGTAAATATTGTATTGAGTTGGATTTATAATGCTTCATAGATAGTATGATTATTTGTTGGTTGAAACAAATGTGCATTATATGTGGTGGTTATTGTAAATACTGCAATGAGTTGTGTTATAAAGCTTTAATAAACAATATGTTTGTCATGTTTTAGCAGGTGGTCATTGTAAATATTGCAACAAGCTGTGTTGTAAAGCTCCAAGGGAAGTATGTTTTGGTTTTTAGCAATTTTGTTGGTTATAGGTGTCATTGAACATCGAGGACGTGTCCCCCCAAGGGGGAGGGTTCTGTAACAATGCTGGTAAAAAATTCATGTAAAAGTAAAATAAGACCAAGGTCATGATACATGTATTCCAAACCAAATGTTGGGCGAAAAATCATAGTATGGGTGTTCATTTGGTTTATTATGGCTACGGAAATTGGTAAAGGAAATCGAAAAAGGCTCTAGAAAGACACGAGATATTAATTGACATTTTATTTATGAAAATAATGGAAATTATGAGAAAAGGAAGGTGAAAGGTCACAAGTTGCATGTGAGGAGGAAAATGAAGGAAATTGATGGAAAATGAAGAAAATAGAGGCCTCATTAATAAAAAAGCTTACGAGGATCAGTTGGTAACCTTTTTGTCAGCTCAGTTTTGGAGCTCTCTCTCTATTCTCTCTCTCACTCACTCTTGGACACCTAAAGCATTATTGGAGCACTCTATCATTGGATCAAGGAAATAAAAGGAAGGACCAATAAGGTAAAGGAAAGTAAAGATCAAGCAAGGAAGAGCAGTATCTAGCAGCTATAGCAGGATTATTTGCAGGTATCAATTTACATGTGTGATTTCCTTGCTAGCTTTGGCATGCATGGTACATGCATGTGTGTATTTGTTTTTCTTCTTGTCATTGGCATGGGTTTTGTCAAGTGTGATAGTGTTCTTCAGCCTTGCCTAGCCATTTTCAGATAGCCATAGTGTGATGGGTTCTCTTTTATTTGGTTAAGATGGATTGTTGGATGGTTTCAAAACTAAGTGAAGTTGTCTCTTAAAGAAAGAACATAAGGCCTAAGAATCACTATACTAGACTAGGATTGCGGTAAAGCTAAATTTTGTGTGCCTAGGAATCCTTTACCGTTGTATAACAAGATATAAGGTAAATCCTAGAGGTGTGTGCCCTTGATCAGGCTCATGAATCCTTGATCGGCGAATGGCGGGATAGACGGTAATTCTTGGAGGGTGGAGTCTTGATTAGGCCTAGGAATCCTCGACCATTGTATGGCAGGATATATGGTAAAGCTTAGAGACTAAGAGATAAGAAAATTCCTCACGGTGTAGGTGGAGAAATCCATAGGCATCCATGCTTGTTTCGGGCCTAGTGATCCGATGGGGATTGCGGTAAATCTTGAGGAAACTTAGTTGGTTTTGTTGTGAGTCCTGTATTCATGCTTGGAATATGGCATGTGATTGATTTCTTGAAAGAAAGATTTCGTTCAACCCAATCTATGGTTGGGTGGTTCATGGAAGTCCTTGACTTGGTTGGTTTTTTCATTCACTAATAAGAGCTCCTTCTCCTTGGTATTTCATTTGTACATGTAATGGTTAATATGTGATCGTTATGGTTGTTATATCCTTGCTATTTTTTTTATGACAGATCTTAGTCATGGCTCTTACCATGTTTTGATTAGTAAGTGAATGAATGATGAATGTATGACCTAATAGATGATAATGAAACTATTGTGATATGGAAACAATGCTTCTTTACGAATCTCAGATAAGTATGACACCCCTATGCTCAGATATGTTGTTATGACTTGTAGATTGCATATTTGTGACATGTTTGACGAAATGCTTGTCATGGCTAGTATGGGTTCGTTCAAGTCCTTACTCAAGTGTTTGCATTAGTACCTTTGTTTCAATGTCATTTATCATTCCTGAAAGTTTCATGAATTTTTGGGCAGTGGCCTGAGTCCTTGCCCTGAAAAAGTGGCACAAAATCTGGGGTCCCTGGCTGAGAACTGCCTGGAAAAGTCCACAGTTGTTGGCATGCCTTGTTGTGGGAGTGATTGGAAGGCTTTGGTCGCATAAATGCCTTGTCATGGGAGAGACTAGGGCTCCAAGACGGTACAAAGATAAGTTGTGTCAGGGGTTAGCCACTTGGAAGGGTTGGTTACCTCCTAGAGGGTCTGTAGCTCCCGTGAAAGGTCATTTTGGTTGTGTTTTGTCGATTCCACTTCCTTAATTGTACTTGGGGAGTTGAATCACATCATAGTAGCCTCTTGTCACATGTTTACCTGAGTGGACAAGTTAGCTTGGGTAAAATGTGGGGGGGAGGGTGTCACATTAGGCTTCCTATGGAAAATTTCTCACCAGTTTTGGTCTCTATTTTGTTTTCACAACAATGTTGCTTTTATATTGTAGACAAGCATATATATTGTTTTTCTCATTATGCTAGATATAGTAGTCTCGTGTCATGGATGGAACAATACAAAGACATTGTCTTTTTTTGGTCAAAATCCCTTCTTTTCCACCGTTGGTCCAGTTTCCTAAGTGGTAGACTACGACCAATAGCTAGGAATTTATGATTGTAATTAGTGACTCTTTTTTATATGACTAATAGAATCTATAAGCTTACAACAAAAAACAAAAACATAATTTGTCCAACTATAATGTTTCTCATCTTAAAACACACACACATATAAAGTTCGAAGGGTCAACTTAATTTAGAAAAAGTTATGGTGAATTTTTCTTTAAAAGGGAAAGGTACCATACAAAAGTTTTTTTAATAGGTATTTATCTGTTTAAACAAATTGTAAATTTATAGAATCTCAAAGAATCATCACATGCTTATGAGAATTAAGATTTGTATAGAAAAATTAAAAATTGGTTAATTAATGCAATTTTGAAAATTTCACCTTTAATTATAAGTTTCGTGTATATGATCCCTAAGAGCATTCATTTAAATAGCTCAAGAGAAAAGATACAAATCAAGTAGTTCAATGGTAATAATTTGCAACCACATGGATAACTTTTTTATCCATATTATAGTGGTAAATCTATTCACTTAATAAGTTCAACATTATGTTATGCTAGATTAGCATGAACAACAAGTGCTAGTATTCGAGAATAAGACTTGCACAATTTTTTTTTTTAAATTAGGTAATTATGCATTTTTGAAAATTTCACATTTAATTATATTTTTCGTTAATATGGTCCCTAAGAGCTTTTATTTGAGCAACTCAAGAGAAAAGATATAAACCAAGTGTATTTCAATGTCAATAAGTTGTAGCCACATGGATAACTTTTTCATTCATACCACTAATTTTATATAACTTTATTACAACAAAAAGTGGTAAATCTATCTCGTTTATTTCATTAATAATTTCAACAATATGTTATGCTAGATTTGCATGAACAACAAGTGTAACTACTCGCCCAATCAAAAGACAACATGAGTTAGAAATTAATGTACAAGTACACAATATTTGGATGGTGGGGAACTTTGTATATATATAAAAGATAAAGTACACGTGTATACTGCAAATTTATCTTAAAGTTGGTTCAAATCAAGTTCTCCAAACCCTAGCTAGGGAAACTATAAGAAAATCCTAGACACCAACTACTAGCTAGGCATCACTCCCAATAAAACTATTCACTCCACCAAATATCCTCTACATGTCAACATAAACACCAATAATTCCTCCTTAGCACCTATAATAAGCTTATGTCATACAAGTTGTACACTCGAGCATTTTTGTCTTACTCAAGGTTTACAAGCCTTTACCATGTTGCATCACTCAAGTACATGGCAAGACAATTATGGTGCAAGTCTCCAAAACTACATTTCCATCTAAGGGTTCAGTCCTCGAACCCTAGGTCTTCAACTCTTGCATCAAAACAAGTACCATGACCTTCGTGGAACATCAAGGATAAAATAATCAAGGATTTTTCCAATGAATACTTCACAATAAGCTCGAGTCTCACCAAACTAGTCTCTCCATAAACTTACCATAGCCTTGCATCCTGTGAGAATAAAGCTCCAAAATAATGCAAGTTGGCATTATCTCCATTCTATGCATCTTCTATTACGTTGGAAACAGTGGAACTATGATAAGATCCATAATAGACATCAACATGTTTGGCACCATGTTCGTCACTAAGGTTTACTTGCATAACACAAAACCTAACATCATAAGAGAAAACTCCATCATCATTGTTGGATAATTTAATTGAGTGTTAAATTACATAAATTAAAATGTCAATCCATGTTCCTACACTTATGAAGTACATTGTGTTGTATGTGTTAGGAGATTAACTTCACAATTTCAATGCTCAAAGGATAATTCTAATGTATTGAAAATGGTAAATGCAAAAGTTATTCTAAGAAGTGCAATGAAATTCTACTTATGAAATGAAAATCTGAATAGAGCACACACACATTCATTGAAAACAAAGGCAATAGAAATTAATTACTTAAACTTTATGAAAGCAAGCATGGGCTATTCTAAGAAAGCAATAAATTTATAATCTATAAAAGCAATGAATCTAATCTAAGCAATAAACTATCTTCTAGGAGAACGACCAAATGATCTATACTATGAGAACCTCAATTTATTATTTTTTAATTATTATTATTATTATTTATTTTTTTTTTAGAGTCGGAAGCACGTAGCTCGAGAAATCGCACCTAGAGTAGTCTCACAGGTGTACATAGAGCCCTCGGGAATGGACCACCGGACTTGTGGGAATTAACCCCACACATCACTGTTGGACCAAGCACATGTGGCTTACAAACTTCCAATCTATAATCTATGGAAAATACTAACAATCTATTCTATGAAAGCTTTTGAAATTCTAATCTAAAGAAAGTAAATACAATCTTATCCTATGAAGAACAATTAAATTCTATTTTATCAAAAATAAAGGAATGAATTTTGATCTATAGAAAATAAAAGATAGAGTATGCTATGAAAGACTTTTCATTTCTAATCTATGAATTGTAAAGTCAAACTAAAGCAAATGACAATGAAAGTGAATAAAATCAATCAGGTGTGCGCATGCAAACTTAGAATTCATTCATTTTTGAAACCATGATATGCCTATGATATTGTGCAATAGATCATAATCTATCTATAAATTTGAGACTAAAGTGATTGCAAAAGTAAAAGATTGATAGCAGAAATAACTGGTAAATGTTTTTTTTCTTCTTCTTTTTTGAATTTTTATTCAAGCATTGATGTCTGCAAGAAGCAACTAAAATGAATGACTGAAAGTCTACAGAATGCAATGTCAAAAAACATAGTATATGGAATTAATGAAAGATAATTAAAATGAAATTAAATTACACTTCTCGTGTGCAACAAGAGGCCCTCCTACTGAAGCACGAGATCTAAAACTACTCAAGAAACTCGATGATCAAATATGTGCTTTTCTCATTGAGGCGCAATCGTAAAAGTAGTAAATTTTTATTAAATCAAAATAGTGTGTATATGATCTAAAATGCCAACATTAACAAAAGAAAGGATAATGATAATGGATGTCTCTTCGCTTCGCAGTGAAGCATATATAATGTCTTTTACAATAACAACTTTGCAAATTGAATGCTAGAAATCAAATTGGTAAATGACAATTAAGCCTTTAATTTTAATTGAAATTCTAATTTCTATGATTCGCCATCAAGAGAAGCAAAGATATGTTTAACATTAGACACGTCATCATTAAGTTGATTTCTCATTCCTTTAAGATTTATAATGCTCACATTGGATTCTAATCCGTTGCCAAGTAGTTTAGCGATTTGGTTCATACACCATGTAACAGTTGACCGAATGTTTGACTTTGCTATTACGATCAACCAATGAACTTTTGCTTGCACCTAATAGGTACAATACCATGTAGACGTGACTTGGCATCTTTCCATATGCTTGGGCCAATTTGTCCTCCACGAATTCTACCTGAACCTTGGATTCAGCTACAAAATGTTGTCAAGGCTACAAAATGTATTAATTTTCAAAACCTATACAAATTGAGCCAAATATATAAAGTAAAACACATAGAACTAGGAAAATATTGGACTTTTACCTTATTCCATCTTATATAGCTTTGATGGCTAATTATTCGTAGAACAATAGTGGAATAATGGAAGGATGTGTGAGTTATAAGGGTAAATGAGTGAAAAGGTGGGTAACTAGCTGTAAAAAAGGATGTTATTTCTTTGGCCCAACATTCCTCGTGCATTGTGTGTTGCATGTCCGCATGCACGTTGGTAGCAAAATTTCAAAATTGTGACAATTTAAACTTCGGAGAACACTCTCAGAGGTTGGGATCAAAATATTCAAGTTACTTTTAGCATCTTTCTTCATCATAGCCACTAAGCACTTGTGTTATTCATTAAGATCCATGTTTTTAACACTATGATTTTTTGTTGAAGCATTTTTTGATGTAAAACCCCTTCCTCCAAGGTCTACCCAAGCAACTGACCAACCGAGGTAAACATGTGACAAGAGAGGTCACTATAAAGGATTCAACCTCCTTGGTGACCTTAAGGAAATGGAATCAACGGAACATATCAAACAAACCCATCTACATCAACAACAACACCCTTAGGACACATGTCAGCCACTCAGACACCCTGTCCATGAGTCCCACTAATGTTTCAAGACTTTTAACCACTAGTATCTCTCATGCTATAGGCATGACAGCGTCCATAATCTAAAGTAGCTATCATAGGCCTATGTGTTAGCATCACTGGACTCTTTTTAGCAGACCAGTGTTAACGTCCCCTGAGATTTGAGCCACTTTTCTAGCCCATAATCCTGACCTCTGTCCATAACTTGTTACAACCTCTAGAATCCATCAAAGACATGATGACAATACTAATAAATCAAAATAAACCTTAGGATTGGCCTGAGCATCCCCAACTGGGACTAACATTATGTCAAACACTTGGCATCAATGCGACCTACATGTCTAGGATACAAGACAAAGCATGAATGACTGAAAGCACTTATGAAACATAACCAGAAGGATCACCACCTTCTCCATTGGACTGTTATAACATCAATTAGTTTTGCCATTCATCATTTTAACAATTACAAGTGAATATTTGAAATAAACATGACATGAACCAGTCACTAACCATGCTTATAACCAACATTAAACCATGCAAATATTAGAGATATGACAACCATGAAATTCACATATAAACAAGTGCAAAAGTAAGAGAACTTAGTTTTTATTAATCATAGGAAAATCCGACTAGGTTCGGGACTTACACGTACCACCCGACCATAGACATGGTTGAACCAAATCTTTTTTTCACCCTGTCATCCTCGTGCCATATTCTAAGCAAGAATGTGGGATCTCATAGAACAACCAAGGGAATCTAGAGGTTAAATCACCTCCACCCTCACCAAACTGTGATCACACCAAACTCAGTGCTCTGATCACAAACGAATCGAATATGGAATCCCATTCAAAATCCATCATTATCCTTGAGGAATTTTGCGTCTCCTTGTCTCTCAGGCTTTGCCGCAATATAATTCCAGATCTCTAGGCCCTAAACTGAGACTAGTCTCTCAAGCTTTACCGCAATCCAAACTCGGATCACTAGGCCCTAAATCGAGACTCCTCCCTTAGGCTTTACCATGTATCCTGCCAAAACTGGTCAAAGGTTTCCTAGGACTTTGGGGAATGAAACATGAGACCACCACCACCCTAGATTACGAAATCCATTTGGCAAACCAAAGCTCAAAACTGAGATAAACATCCCAGCATACCAAGGCATCCAAAATAAGGCAAGGCTAGGCTGAAAACCACTATCATAACCCGGTAAAACCATGCCACCAATGGCAAGAGAACCATACACCAACATGCAAAGCCATGCATGTCCAAACTAGTTAGGAAATCACACATGTAAAAGGTTACCTACAAGTATTCCTGCTGGAGCTTCTTGGTCCTACTTTTCCTTTCTTGATCCTTGCTTTCCTTCCATTCCCTTGCTTGGTTTTCCTTCCTTGCTCCAACAAAACTCTAAGTGACCAAGAGTGAGTAAGAGAGATAAAATAATGATAGAGCTCAAAAGATTGCATTGACAAAAGGTTACCAAGTGATCTTCATAATCCTTTTTATTAATGAGGCTTATATTTTCTTCATTTTCATCCTAGCATACAACCTGTGACCTTTCGCCTCCCTTTTCTCCTAATTTTCATTATTTTCATAAATAAATGTACCAAAAATGCCTCTTTTCCTTTTAATGCCTTTGCCTTATGTTAGAGTCCTGAAGTGATAGGATTCATAATTTTGAATTGGCTAAGGTTAAGCCTTGTAATATTGTAACATACCTTTGTTTTCTGCAAATGTTTTCCATATTAAAAATTAAAAAATGTAAAGAGGGTATGTCCTAAAAGAAATATCAAAGGACAAAAAGAATAAGAAAAGATAAAAAAATGAAAATATATGAACCCCAAAAACAAAAATAGATCATGAAAGTGTGCAAGTCTAAATGCCACTATTATTTTACTGCTTTACTATCTTAAATAATGGTTGTGTGCAGCTTGTCATACATGCCACAACCCATGGTAGTCCAACTGCTTAATATTTACTATTTCATGCTTTGAATTTATGTTTATAGTTAGAGAATAAAATCTGACCAAACACTTTAATCTTGGCAGATCATTAGATAGGTAGAGAAAATAAAAGGAGCTCATTAGTTTAATGTGAGCCCTTGGAAAATATAAGGTTAGAATTAGATAGTTTACTTTATAAAATAAAATAAAATGATAAGGGTCTGCTAGCCTAAATGCACCCAAATAAAATGAAGAAAAAATGTTAGGATAAGTAATGGGTAAGTAGAAGAAAGGTTGCTGAACTATAAAGTTGATTGAACAAAAGCTCATTTATCATGCTTAATTATATGTTTCAAATGTGCATGAGCAGTTAAGAAAGCAAAAACAATGGTTTACAAGTTGATTTAATTAACTCCCCCTCGTACATTTCATCCCTTTACTTACTAATTTCCCCATTCACAAGTAAGTTCTAGTATTAAAAATCCTTCAAATCATAAAGGCTCAGAGCATTTCTCTGACTTTTGGTGGGATCAGACCCTCGGCTTAATGACTTATGGACATCAAGTGTTAGAATTCCCATCATAAAATTCATTTCCCTTCATTACCCTAACAAAACCCCTTTTCCTAAGGTTAAACTCCAATTGCCTATGAAAAGTAAACAACTCAGTGTTAAATTCAATTTCATCCAAAATACCCACAAAAATATTTTATCCTAAGTATGAAGTGTATGTGAATAAAATGCACAAGTATTACATTTATGCTTAAGGGTATGTTCACCCTGCTCATTTCATATTAATTCTTAACATAATACTATAGCTCCAAATATACATTTTCCCGTATATAATACCCCTACCCTTAATTTAGCTATAAGCTATACTTTTACCCCATAATCCCGACAAAACCCACTTAGTTCACCACTTATCGGTAAAGCTAAAGTAATCCCATCATTAAGCCCCACCCGATCATTTAATCCCAAGATTAACTCGTAATTAGTCCTAAACCGCCGAGGATTAAAGCCTTGGGCCCCTCGAAACCTATATTCATTTCATCCGCGCACATCTGTTGCCCGACTGTCGTCTGATCATCAGCACCCACATCCAATGGCCAACAACCATATCGGGTTCACGCGATGTCCGATTGTTACCCGCCCGATAAAGTGGTTTTTCCCGACTTCTCATATGCTACGTGTCAATCACTAAGATAGATCGGATGACCCCTCCAAAATACCACTTCCTCCATAAAAGCAATGTGATGGATTGGGAAATCGCGTCCCAGCTCAACCCGGAAAATTGCCCACTGTTCATTTGTAATTTACTCGCCAAAAAGTGACCGTTGCTCAATAAAAAAGGTTGAGAAGCCTTATTTTGCCTTTTTCACTCATTTTCTTTGTAAACCTCTGCAAACCATTGCGACACCTGCAAACGTTGAATTCGCCAATTGACCTCAAATTTCAATCCTGAAGAAGTTACAGAGACCCCAATCAACCTCTTAGTCCGTACCGGAACCATTCAAACTTCTGCAGTTGCCAAGAACACCGAATTTGAAGTCAATTCACCCAAATTCAAGGTATTTGAAAACAAAGTACCAGACACCCTTTCAAATTTGAAAATGTTTAGTCTTTAAAGTGTTTTAAATAAGTAAAATTTATTGAAATTAATTTAAATTTAAAGCGCATAACCAAACCCTTCTGAAAGCTTCCGAGTTCCTTCAAAACCTGAATAAACCTGTATTGCCAACTACAAATCCAAAAGAACTAAATTGTGGCTGCCCCCATCGCCATGGATGTCAGACCTATTACAACTCCCCATTTGGACCTTGACCACCTCCCACTAGTGGAAAGGGATTTTCAAATCAGAGACGCAAGTGCCTATGAGCTCCTGCTCAAAATTCATTGTTTGAGTAAGGACAGATATCTAAACCATTATGATGACATTGGCCTTTGGGACTCCAATTTTCACAAAAACCAGTTTCCACAAGTACATATTTTTCCTAAGATTGTCCATATGTGCCATGCCTATTACACTCCCAGGCAGAGAACTATAATGTCCCTTGACCAAAAAGTCTTGTTTACCATTACAGTTGAGTCAATCAATGAGATGTTGCAAGTCCAACCAGGTCCAAACCTGACCCCACTCTCCATTAGGGATTTGTTAGACCAGTACATCAAATTGAGTCCATCTAGACTGGCCCATATATTCCAAACTTTCATTGTATAAGAGCAGCACATTCCTAAAGATGCCCCTACATATGTTTCTGTCATTTTCTATGAAAGGGGCAAGCAAATTGTGACTATGATATCATGTATTATGGGTTGTACCACTGATGAATTTGTTGATGAGCTCATCTTGGCCTTCATGTCCATTTTCACCCCAGGAAAGGCTTCTGCTACTTTGTACAAATATGTCCAGTTCATAACTGAAAGGATGCTTGAACAATATACCAGAATGCACAACGAAAGAGTATTCAAATACTCATTTGTACTATACCACATGTTTTTGTATTATCAGTCGGACAAATTTCCCTTCACCATCCAGAAGTTGGATACTAAAGGTCAACCCAGGTCTGTCATATTTTGGACACCATTATTCCACAGGTATTCATCACCATATACTTACACAAACTTCATTGACTCTTTTGTCCATCCAGTCATGACCACGCTGACAGGAAGTCCTCCACCCAGGATAAGCCAAGAAATCAAAAGAGTGCTCCAATTGTCCAAGTAAAGTAAGGTGGGAGATTGGTACCTTTTCCAAGATAACACTGAAAAAAGAATCTATGGTTACTAGCTTGCCCCATACACACTGCCCAAGTCCTCGCCATGAGGTTATTTGATCTAGAGTATTATAGGCAAATAATGAACTCTGATGAAATTAACTTTGTCTCAGCCAAGAAAAGAACTCAATTCAAGGTCAGAAATCAGTTAGGCCCTTTAATTTGCAATTCTAAAGAAGCAGGGCAGGAAGCAGATCAAATTCTGCAACAAATGAAGTTCCAAAACAGTTTCATGTGGAGATATGACCCCCAAGGGTTTATTACCAAACTAAGACAAAAGGTCAAATTGGGACCTTACATTCATCACCCCATACTAGAGATGGAGAGATATGCTAATCAATTTGCGTGGTTGGGAAACACACTCACAGATAGGGATAATACAAATGTAGATGTTGAAATACTTTGTTTGATTTAGAGAGAACTTGATGAAAGCTCATTCCTACAGGTAACAGAGCACGAAGGAACCATGAGTAACCCTACTATTTTGCAGACTCCTCAGAATGAGGAAAATAATCCCAAAAGGAACAAAGAGGGAGCCTCCAACTCACATATGGACACATCTAATGTACAGTATGAAGCCAGCCAGAGCAAAAGGCCAAGACTCAATCCTGTTTCAAAATAGGAAGACACAAAAGGCTCAGTAGAAATAACTAATACTAAGTTAGACATGAGAAAGGGCACAACTCCCTCTGGAGAAACACAGGAGCCATCTACATCACAGGCTCAAAATTTAGAAAGGAAACTCAGTGTAGAATTCTCCTCATTTAGTAGGCCTGCTGATAAAGATAGGGACATCAAGGACAGATTCAAAGAAATCAAAATGAGAAATGTGAAATTGAAGGCACAATCCTATGCACAATATCTCAAACTTACACCCACCAATCAAACTATGTTGATGTCAACTTTTGACATCAAGGAAGGAAAGATGCAAATGTCGTTCATAAAGCCAACTGTACAATAACCAAGGACATCAATAGATTTCAAGAAGATCGATTTTGAGGTATTGGTGAGGGATATTCATCCCATTGACCAAATTGAATTTCACAAACAGGCTAGAGAAATGATTTACTTCACCCTTGCAGGAAAAGCCATAGCTGCCCATCAGTTGCAGAATTCATTGAATAACATCTCAACCCAGCATCAGTTGGAAAAGGCCTCCTCATAGGCCAATGACACCAGAATCAAGTCTTTAGAGACTTGGTAATTGAATTGGGACATGATCCTCAAGACATAAAAGCTACTGAACAACTGATCAAAAAGAAGGATGATGACATTGGAGCACTCAAGAAACAATTGAAGATACCTTAGCTACAACATCCTTAGACATAGGAAGTCTTGGAAAGCCAAACAAGACATGAAGAGTTGATGGACTTAGTCCTTAAACTAAATGATCAGTTGAGGGAAACAAAAAAGGAATTGGATAGCCTAATCCAATTAAAGCAAATCGATCTTGGCACTACCTCCGTGAATGTCATCCCAGCAGTTACAATGACATTTCCTTCCACATTGGCAGTCTCATTGGCTCCCACAGCTCCAATGACCACAACACAACCAATTTCTACAAAATCTACATTAGCAACAGGCACATTAGGTGAATACATCATCAATGAAGGCATTGCAAACAGGCAAAGTACTCTACCAGACATTTGAAAACTTGTTTTACTTCCAACATGAGGCAAAACACTTGTTTATTAATAAGCTTACTTTTGCCAAATACACCGAGGCAGATGAAATATATAGGAGAATGATAAAAATCCAATTACCTGATGCTGAAACATGGGAGAAATTAACTGATTTACTATAGAAATATGCAGCAAAAAGGTTAATATACAGTAAAAGTGAAAAATCATGGTAAAAGGATGAAGACAGATCAGTAGAGTCAAAGTGTATTAGATGAAAGACTAAAGTAAATGAAGCATCCAGTGTGAAAGATCAAAGAACAAAGCAACATAAAGGGCTAAAAATTAAAGCGTAACAACCAACAATACCAAAATAAAGAGACAGAATGAAGCAGTTCAATAGCTGTCTCTATCTTCTTGTAAGAAGATATTTTTATTTCCTAGATTAAATCTCAAATTAGTCTGAGATATTTTGTAATAAACTTTTGTTTAAATACTTCATAATTCAAAGTATGTAGTGTGGATTCTATTAGACATTTCTATGGACTTTTTGATCAAGAAGACCCAGAAGGTTATTGTATCAATTGATTAGCTAGCAAGTTGGATTGATTAATAAAGATCAAACTTTTCTAAGGATTCATGTGTTGAGCAAATTTCATACAAGTATTTTCATGTGTTATTGTCATTTTTCTCAAAGTTATTCATAATATTATATGTGTTTCAATCTAAATGCTATAACTGGAATAATATTTCAGAACTTGTTTAAATCACACTATGTCTTAAGAGTTAAGCATTTGAATGTTTTCTTCTGATATTTAATTAAATAATTCTTAATTTCTCTTTGGTTTAGAATGAACAAATCATAATCCAGGTTAAAGGATTCTTAACTGCCCTCTAATCTCGATTTCCCTTCCTTCTGCATTCATTATTCGGGTCTAAGAACCCTTAACTGCTCTATCACCCCGAGTGAAACCTTTTCACCCCTCTGTCTCAAACATTTCAAATACACTCTGCTATCTTGCCCTTGGAAAATCCCCTTTGGTGATTTAATCCAATTTTGCTTCCTTATTAGTTGACTTGATAAGCCCAATGGTCTAAAAGACATCAATTTATCCATTTGCCTAGCAAATCCCACCACCCAATCTCAAACAAAATCAAGCACCCCTTGAACAATCATAACTAACCTAAAAACATCTTAACTCAAACAAAGTTAAACTTTAAATAGAGAGCCCTCTCTGAGCATCGGGAAGGCTAGGTCCTAATCTCCAAAAGCGAATAATGGTTACCTTTGTTTTTTCCTTCTTATTACTTCAAAGGAATTATCAGAGTGATAACATTTATGGCGACCATACTGGGGCCTCGATACTCAGTCTCATGAAACTTTAAGGAAACCTAAAATTAAATCTTGAGCCCCTTAAGGTCATCACCTAAAGTAGGATTTCAAAAAATTTCATAAAACAACTTAAAAACTTAAAATTCTGGCTCCTAAAAAGATTCACTATACCAGGGCCAACCCAGATCGAAAACCTCTATGTTGATTAGTAATAGAGATAGTGCTTATATTCAACAATCTGTAGAGCTAGCTGCCCTTACTGCTTCTACATCTCAAATTTCTTCACAACCTTCACTCACTGTAATCCACCTTCCTTTACCACAACTTCATCAATTTTGTCTACCACAATTCAATCACCTAAATCAATTATTAATCAGTCATCTTCATCATCATCTAGTTCAGCTCCATCAGTTTCAAGTCCTTCTTCAACCACCACAACTTTTACCCCCAAGTCAAACCAGAATCACAACAATGGCAAACAGGGATGCTCCTCTTGTTTTACCTGCCCAACTCCATCCCATGCCTGCAGATTATCAAAGTAAGATTTTCCTGTTTGATGCTACTGGTCATTACACTGCCCAACAACATGTAAACAAGATGTGTGGCTTTTTTGAAATGCATGAAATAGATGAGGTAGATGTCCAAATGAGATTGTTTGCCAAAAATTTAACTGGTAATGTCAAGAAGTGATTCAAAGCCTTTCCCGCCAACCATATTGCAGACTTGGCAAATCTTCAAAAGTCATTCATTGATAGGTGGGAAAGAAAGAAGAACCCATTGCAAATACTTTCTGAATATGACAATATTAGGAGAGCTCCCAACGAGTCAGTTCAGGACTATTGCACTAGGTTTAATAATATCTATAATGCAATTCCAGCCAACATTAAGCTTCCTCCTGACCTAGAATTAATTAAGTTCCCTGATGGTTTTGATGTTGATATGTCATACCAGCTATGGGAGAGAAATCCTAAAACACTTGAACAAATGCAGAGTAACGTTGTCAGTGTAGAGGCCAACCTGTTAGCTAAGAAAGCATGAATGAGGAATGAAAAGAAAGTTGTATTTAAAGAAGAGGCTTCAACTTCAGATGGAAAAGTAGATGTTTTATCTAAAAGTTTAGAAAGAAGCATGGATAGGTTAGATATCATGGATAGGAAAAACCAATGGGAGAATCAACAACAACAACCCCCAATAAGAAACCCAAATTTTAGGAAGAACCCTAATACTACAAAAAATGCTACACTAGACCAACAGATTAGGCCCCCCTTCCAAGAAAACTATGTTGAGGAATCACAAAGCCAAGAAGCAGATGATGATACCCAGATTAACTCACTGGAAACCATGGAGGAAGACACTATTTTTCTTACTCAAGAAGAACATGAGTTATATATGCTTCAGCAGTTACAGTTAGAATCTGGTGAATCTTTTGATTTTAAGCAGGGATATGAATCGGTTATATATGAAGTACATAAACAATATAGCTTGAGAAGTAAGAATAATAACAAGACTCCCATCAAAATATCTACCCAAACTTAGACTAAGATAATAAAAGAAGCTCCAATTAACAAAGTATGCCAAATTCTCCCTAGGGGAACACCTGAAACTTCAACCCCTAGGATTGTATATATAACCTCCACTGAAACCCAAACAGAGCCAATCATTGAAAACAATCAAGATAAAATAAATCAAGGCAAAATAGTGGAAACATAGACTGAAATGCCTACCACTGAGAAACAAGATAAAGACACTCAAACAACACACATTAAGAAAGATTTGAATCAAACAAACAAACCTCAACTCCCTTTTAATATTAAAAATGAAATAGCTAAATTAAAGATATCAATTCCTTTGACCGAACTGGTAAAAAATGAAACTTATAGGTCACAGATAACTGAGATTTTGAACATAGGAGAGGGAGAGGATTTTGTTAATCTAAATGATGACCAGCCTGAATTGTTGTTTGGCCTTAAGGCCAATGGAATTCATCAGCAAGGAGGAGTTCCTCCTTTTTACATAAGCCTAAATATTCATGATAAAATTTTGCATAACGCTATGTTGGACTCAGGAGCATCCCACATTCTCATGCCAAAGGCAATAATGGAAAGACTCAACCTAGACATTACCCGACCTTATAAGGATTTATTTTCTTTTAACTCCAACCAGGTTAAATGCCTTGGTCTAATCAAAGACTTATGTGTGACTCTCGTCCAATGCCCTGCAAAGAGAATTCCAATGGACATTGTAGTTGCAAACATCCCACCAAAATATGGAATGCTCCTATCTCGCTCATGGGAAGCAAAAGTGCAAGGATCTTTGGAGTTGGATATGTCTTATGCCACCATATCTGTTTTTGGCCAACCAAGAAAATTATATAGGGAAACCTTGATGAAGTACATGGTCAGTAGTGAGGAAAAGCCCCAAAACTTTCCCATATAATCCATGCATTCATATATGGACTCTTTAATCTTATGCAATGCAGAAATTGATAAAAAGGAAATTACTGCCAAAGACCTTAAGTACAAAACAACTGACTATGAGAACATATTCCATGAATCACTTTAGTATTTAGACTTTGATGGGTCTATAAATAGGTGATCTGATAAACCCTATGAGTGGCACCAATTTAAAGTTTATTAAACAAAAGGTATTACAGACTCATGTGCCGGTGTGTGTTCTGAGTTATTTAAGCAACGGATCGATCAGATTGCCAATACATAGACATTTAAATGGAAAGACAACTGAGAAATACAGTAAGAAACCAGAAAGACACGAGCAATTTTAATAAGGAGTTCACCCTATTCTGCAATTCTACGTCTTTGGTCTAGCTTTCAGTGGTGGCCTTATTTTATTGGGTCTTTGAGCAGAGAATTACAATGTAGGGACTCAATGTGAGTTCTCCTGAAGCATGTTTGCTTGGTAGGGTGGTACTTGGATTCCCCAAGCCACTGGAGTACACAGACTCTTCTTCTTCCTACCAGCTTTGTGACCTTTTGGTCTACAGTGGAAGGAGCCAAATGGGATGATCAATCCGGACAGATTCCTCTATAGGATGGCTTGAATCTCTCAAGCTCTCTAGTGCTCGATGCTGTCGCTAGTCAACTCGTCCCTCTATCTATCTCTGCTTTCACTAAACTGCCTCTTCTCTGGTTTTTGTCTCTCAGTGTTCAACTGTGCCACCTTTGTCGTCTCTTGACTCTCTCTCTATGTCTATTTCCACTTTATTCGACTGTCTCTATTCATGGCTTTTATCCATTTGTCCCCATGCCCATTCGGTTCCTCTTCCACCTCTGTCAATTCACCTTCTGCAACTATGCTTGGAGTTCCTTGTTCAGCGTCATCATGAACGCTCAGGGAGTGGCCACGTGTCCCCATTTGAACAGCGCCAGCCTACTTGTCAGTTCGTTTCTTCAGTTACGTCGTGGATGCATTCTTCCTCCACCGTGGCGGTCAAACGGACCTCAAATCTTCGCAAACGTGGCTTAATCCTTCATCGATTCCGCTTCCTCCATTGGGCGCAATCTCAGCCGTCCAATCTGGGACCTCCAGTTCCGACGCCATTGGCACATCCCGCGCTGTTGACCTGCTCGACCGATAACGCGTGATCAACGGTGGTTTTCTCTCTCCTTCGCCACCACACGTCAATTGTTGAGTGGGATCGCTCCGCTTTATCCAAAACTGTTTAGCATTTGAGGGCGCTTCGATCAATACCGCCGCTTTCTAGAGTGCGGGTCCCGCCTTTGTCTTTTTAGTGCTTTTTCCTTTTCGCCCGTGGTTCTCCATTTCGCCATGTGTCCAAGTGCTCTTGCTTCCCCCATTTCAGCCCTGTTCGCCCAGCGATGCGCGATTCGCACCTCAAAAATCACCTCCTTTTCCCGATTCGGGGCTCCCAGGGGCTACTTTGACCTCCTGCGCAGCCTCCATGGGCCTCGGTCAGCGCGCTTTGACCGAGGTCCTCGTCGTTCCACACTGGCTGCCATTGCCACTGGTTCAGGGTGTTTTTTATCACTATTTTTGGAATTTTTAGAGATTCGTCCCAACCTGATACAGTCATGGTTCTTTGCCAGTCTTTGATGGATCCCGATTCGGATCATGATTGTCCCACTGAAAGAGATTTTGGACCACTAAAGGTTGGTTTTCAAGCATCAACTAAGTGAGGGTATTGCTTTCTCACTTGTCCGATCTCAATCCACTTTGCACTGCTTGGCTTCGAACCTTTGAGCCCAATCCTGAGGTATTCCAATTGTCCACTGCGCGCCATCCTCACCTTCCTGTCCAACATTGTGTATTCCCGTAATTCATTAAGATATTCAGGTAGCAGGTCATCAACAGAAGGTAATTGACTCTGCTCTTCGGGGTCCTCAATCATTGAAGGTTCAAACAACCTCAAGCAATCTGCGTTTACAACTGAGTAGATGTGCATGTAAGCTGGTAGATCAAGGCGAAAATCATTTTCACCAATCTTCTCAAGTATCCTTAAGGGTCCATACTTGATAGGTTTTAGCTTTTTACCTTCACCTTGCATCCTGTCCTTGCTGATATACAACCAGACTTGGTCTCCAACTTGAAAACTATGCTCCATCCGATGCTTATCATGCCTAGCCTTGTACTTG
>APFE031753583.1:268559-279030 GCA_000404065.3 Pinus taeda
AAATCGGGTGTCTCGATCAGATACAATAGAAGTGGGTAATCCAAAATGAACCCATACATGTTCAAAGAACAATTTTGTAGTTTGTTCAGCTGTAATCCGTTTACTACAGGGTATCAAAATACACATTTTGCTGAACCTATCCACAACAACATATTGATAATCATGACCTTTCCTAGATTTAGGAAGTCCTCCAACAAAATCCATAGAAATTCTTTCCCAAGGGTGAGAAGGAACTGGCAATGGAGTGTACAAGCCTAGTTTTCTGTTGTTGGGCTTGCTTTTCACACACATGGCACATCCCTTTACATATCTAGAAATTGCCTCACTCATTCTTGGCCAATAGCAGAACCTTTCAGTTGTGCAAGTGTTTTACTTACCCCAAAGTGACCTGATATTAGAGAAGTGTGTGCTTCCCTAATTATCTTTACTCTCTCAATTTGTGGAATGCAGAGTTTCCCACAATGATATAGGAGTTGGTCCTTCATGTGATAGTCCAATTCTTCTATTCTTTTTCCTTGACTCAAAGTTGCATATACATCTTTAAAGTCCATGTCCTAAGCATATTGTTCTATGTAGCTTTCATGCAACACATAATTATGCTTAAGTATGGTAGATGCGTTTATAATCGGTCTAGATAACATTTCTGCAACCTTGTTATGTATGCCCTTTTTATATCTGATGAATAAGTGAAACTGTTGTAGAAAACCCATCCATCTGTAATGTCTTGATTGCTGCAACTTAGTTTGGGAGTGTAGATATTGAAGTGGTTGATGATCACTATGTATTACTGTCTCTTTGCCCATTAAGTAATGTTTCCACCTTTTTACACTCTGAACTAATGCATACAATTCTTTATCATATGTAGTATACTTAACTACTGCAGGATTAAAAGTCTCAGAATGATAACATATGGGTTTACCGTGCTATGTCAACACTACTCCCATGGCATAGTCACTGGAATCAGTTTGGATCTCAAGTGGTCTCTGTAGATCTGGTAGTGCTAGTACCAGTGTTGTACTAATCTTTTCTTTCAAGGTGTCGAAGGCTTTCTGTTGTTTGCCTCCCCACTGAAACACCTTGTTCAATCCTGTCAAGGCATGTAAGGGAGATGCAATTGAGGAAAAATTTGAAATGAACTTCCTCCAATATTGTGCTGCTCCTAAAAAGCTTCTCACTTATGTAGCAGACTTGGGTTTAGACCAGTTTACAATGACTGCCACTTTAGAGGGATCTATTTTCAATTCACCTCCCCCTACTATGTGACCCAAATAATTTAGAGAGGTTTTGCCAAATTCACATTTGGAGAGTTTAACATAAAGTTTTTCTCTTTTCAAAACATATAATGTATGCTTAACATGCCTTAAATGTTCTTCCCACTTTTTACTAAAAATCAGAATGTCATCCAGATACACAATAACAAAATCATCAAGAAAAGGTCTGAGTACATCACTCATTAATCTCATGAAAGTAGAAGGAGCATTAGTTAGGCCAAAAGGCATAACTAGCCATTCATACAATCCCTGCTTTGTTTTGAAAGCAGTCTTCCATGCATCTTGCTCTGCAACTCTGACCCGATGGTATCCACTGTGCAAATCCATCTTGGTGAAATAAATAACTTCCTTCAATTGATCTAAAAGATCATCTATGCGAGGAAGGGGATAATGATTTTTGATTGTTATCTTATTCAGTGCTCGGTAGTCAATGCACATTCTCCACGAGCCATCTTTCTTTCTCACCAAAACGATTGGTGACCCACATGGTGATGTGCTAGGCCTGATGAACCCTTTCTTGAGAAACTCCTGCACCTGCTTCTTGATTTCAACATTCTCTAAAGCAGACAACCTGTACATCCCAATGTTAGGCAATGGAAAATCTTGCTGTAGAATAATATCATGTACTATTCCCTTTTGGGGTGGCAGACCTTTAGGTTCTTGGAACAAGACATCATATTCTGAAACAATCTTTTCTATATCAGCTTGCTGATCAACATTACAGCCCTCAAATACATTGGTTTTATCAGGTTTCTTTTCATTCACAACCATCAGCAGAAACTGTTTGCATGAATTTATCATTCTTTTCATCTGTCTCAAGTTTATGAGAGTATAATTATTCTTGAGCTTGTGAGCTCTTACAAAGTATTTGATTCCACCTTTAACAAGTAGATACTTGTTCTCAGCTCTATAGAAAATAGCCTTTCTATCATAGAAGTAAGGACTTCCTAAAACAATTCCACATATATCCAAAGGAATTACATCTAACTCAACCTCATCTACAAATGCTGACCCAAAATAAAACTTGAGTTTGCACTGTCTAGTCACTTGTAGTTGTGCTTTATCGTTCAACCATCCTAATGGGTATGGTTTCTTATGAGGTGTAGTAATCCCAATTTCTTTACAATTGCTTCAGAAATTAGGTTTACTTGTGAGCCACTATTAAACAAAGTATCAATCTTTTGATTTTTGGAAACAACTCGAATATGGAAAAGCTCATGTCTTTTTCTCTCATGTTCTTCATCAATAATCGATTGAGCAGAATTACTAGTAGATGTTTCAGAATTCTTACCTTTTATACCTGTGGCTGCAATGATTGTTTCATCTCCCGAGTCTGACCCCAAATCTTTCTGAATAGCTGCAACAATCTTCTTCTTCTTGCCCTTGGACTTCTTAGGTCTCAGCTCTGGATGCAGAATCCACAGTGCTCATCATCATGCCCATCCTTTTTACAATGAGTGCATGAAGCTTTGCTTTTCTGTGCAATATTAGCCTTCCTTGCTTTCCACTTCTGCTTTCTTTTCTCCTTGCTCTTGCTCACAATGGGTTGGGATGGTCTCCCAACTTCTGGATTTCCATTCTTTCCTCTAGCTTCTAGATGAGTAGCTTGTATAGATACGTAATCTATACTAGTGGGATTAAACATGAGGATGGTATGCCTCATGTAGCTGTGTAGACCACCAATGTACTTCAAAAGAGTTTCTGGTGAGTCTAATGAGATACCCAACACCAATGCTCTCTTTCTGAACTCTTGAGTATACCCTTTTACACCTTTCCCTTTCAACTACCGAAGAGTTTGCCAACTCATCATGGCTTGCTACATGTAGGCCAATGGATAGAACTGTTTTTTGATTGCAGCAACAAATTCACTCCAGACAGAGATGGTCTTACCATGCTTCTTCATATCAGCTTGGGTTCTACCTTCCCACCAAACCAAGGCAGTGCCTCCTAGGCCTAGGCTTGCCAACTGAATCTTACTCTTGTCCGAGTCTATGTTTTGTACCCTGCAATACACATCAATTTGTCTAATCCAATTGTCCAACTTTTCAGCATTTAGCTCTCCATCATATATAGGCAAATCAAATTTAACATCTAACTTAATCGATGCCTTCTTATTATGCACAGGGCTATTAGGAGGTGTGAGAAAGCTTTCCTCTTTCCCCTTTCCTTTTGAGTGATCATGGGAATGAGACTCATCTATTTCTTTATCTTGTTTAGAACCTGATGAATCGTCATCCTTATGCTTTCTAAAGTCCCTATACATTTCTTCTACCATAGACTTTCTAGCTAGGAAACTTTCTATGAATTGAGGGTCTGGCCCCATAAAACCTTCCCCTGACATTGTCTTCTGAGGATAGACTCTCCCAAATTCAGGATTAGTTTCCACCAACTCTCCTTCTCCTAATTTGAGCTTTGATCTAGTGATCATTCACAGCTAAACCAACACAAGCTTGTCTAACCTTACAGTCTACAGCTCTGATACCACTTGATCTGATAATCACCCTATGAGTGACATTAGTTAAAGATTTATTTAACAAAAGGTATTACAGACTCATGTGCCGGTGTGTGTTCTGTGTTATTAAGCAATAGATCGATCAGATTGCCAATACACAGACATTTTAAATGGAAAGACAATAGAGAAATACAGTAATCAACCACAAAGACACAAGCAATTTTAATAAGGAATTCACCCTATTCTCCAGGGCTACGTCTCCGATCCAACTTTCAGTGGTAGCCTTGTTTTATTGGGTCTTTGAGCAAAGAATTACAATGCAAGGACTCAATGTGAGTTCTCTTGAAGTAGGTTTGCTTGCAGGGTGGTTTCTTGGATTTCCCCAAGCCACTGGAGTACACAAACTCTTCTTCTTCCTACCAGCTCTGTGACCTTCTGGTCTACAATGGAAGGAGCCAAATGTGAAGCTTGATCCAGATAGATTCCTATATGAGATGGCTTGAATCTCTTCAAGCTCTTTGGTGCTCAATGCTGCCATTGGTCAGCACGGCCCTCTGTCTCGTCCTGCTTTTCTCTTGCTTTACTGCCTTCTTCTCTGTGTATTCCATCCTCCTCTCGGGATTCTGGTCTTTTTCCTTTGTCTCTCGGACTTCACTTCGACTTGACTGTGTATTCTGTCTCTATTCATGGCTTTTAGCCATTCGTTTCCATGCATGTTCGGTTCCTCTTCCGCCTCTGTCGATTCGCCTTCTGCAGCTGCGCTTGGAGTTCCCTGTTCGGCATCAGCATGAATGCTCAGGGAGTGGCCACATGTCCTCATCTGAACAGTGCCAGCCTGCTCGTCAGTTCACTTCTTTAGTTACGTCGTGGATGCGTTCTTCCTCCACCGTGGCAGTCAAACGGATTCCAAATGCCTTTAGAGCGCGGCATAATTCCCTGTCGATTCCGCTTCCTCCATCGAGCGCAATCTCAGCAGTCCGATCTGGGTCCCCCAGATCCAATGTCATTCGCACGTCCCGTGCGGTTGACCTGCTCGATCGATAACACGTGATCAATGACGGTTTTCTCTCTCCTTCGCCGCCACGCGTCAATCGTTGAGTGGGATCGCTCCGCTTTCTCCAAAACCGTTTACCGTTTGAGGGCACTTCGATCAATACCGTCGGTTTCTAGAGTGCGAGTCTCGCCTTTGTCCTTTTAGCACTTTTTGCTTTTTGCCTGCGGTTCTCCGGTTTGCCATGTATCCAAGTGCTCAGGCTTCCCCCATTTTGGCCCTTTTCGCCCAATAATCGTGCATAAAAAATCACCTCTTCCCAATCCGGGGCTCCTAGGGGCTACTTTGACCTCCTGTGCAGTCTCCATCGGCCTCGGTCAGCGCGCTTTGACTGAGGTCCTCGTTGTTCCACGCTGGCTGCCATTGCCACTGGTTCAGGGTGTTTTTGATCGCTATTTCTTTGGAATTTTTAGAGATTCGTCCCAACTTGATACAATCATGGTTCTTTGCCAGTCTTTGATGGATCCGATTCAGATTAGTGAGAGCCCTGGTTTGATCGCCATGTTGTTGTTGTAAATGTGTTGGTGCTTAATCTGACCCTAATCTGAACTTGGCTCTTCCTGTCGGTTCGCCTTGTGTCTCCCTCACCATATGACACCTTGTCATATTCTTATGATACAAAATCGCTTCCTTGAATCTACACGTTTGCCCTGCATCAAGTATATTGTTATAATAATCATTATAACTTGTAAGAAAATCACTATTTTATTAAATGAAAAGATTAAAATCTCAATTTTAAATCAATAATTGCAAAAACTTATGAGTTATAATTATCATTATAATAGTTTAAAGAAAAATAAAAAATAAAATTTTAAATTAAAATAATAAATAAAGAAAATATAATTACTTAGTAATTAAATTTAAATAGTCAAAATACAATTATTAAAATTAAAAAAATTTAAATTTAAAATTAAAATATGATAAAATTAATTTAAAATTAAAATATAATAAGATAAACAAACATAATATAGAAATTAAATAAATCAAATTTTTTTTTTTTATTTATCATGTAAGCTTGAGAATGCTACATCATTATCATGTTCAATATATCATCCCGATCAAAGCAGGGAATTTGACCAATAACTTTCACATCAACAAATACTTTAACAAAACATATGATCATTGTCTATTTAAATCCAAAAACAATTATAATAAATTTTTAATATGAATTAAAATAACATAAATGAAATAAAACTAAATACCATCATTCATAATGAAACAAAATATATTAACTAAATATATATACAAATTTAAATAATAATAAAAAACCATAGCAAATAAATTAAAATCCTAACTACTCTAATGCAGTAGCCTCTATGTATATTCCACGTACAATAATAAAGCAAGGAATGAAGTTACGAAGGCCCGAGCCCCTTCAATTTTTTCCCGCGAAATTAACCCAAGGTCTTAAGCACGACTTATATGTGCAGCACATTAACCCATCAAGCCTTCTGAAAGAGTTAACGACCGAGCAGGTTCTCACCCGATGCTTTCTTCAACCGTCGAATTAAAAAATTTCAACGCTGAAGATCTTTCGAGCTTAATTTACTCGTCACTGTCTATCTCCTGGTCCAGGAGTCCGGTAGGTATTAATTTTCTTTATTTTTAACAAAGATTATATATATATATATATATATATATATATATATAATCTTTAATTTATAGATGGAATGATTTTTTTCATAATTATTTTTGTTTTGGTTAATTTTAATCAAAATATGATTGAGATTTTAAAAAACTTGAGTTTTAAATTGTTTAATCTGTATAATTTGAATGTTTTCAAGAATTTTAAGGTGTTTGAATTCGCATTCAAAAATATATTTTAAATAACAATTAAAATATTTTTAAAATAATAATTAAAATTATATTGACTGAATTTTTGTGAATTCTAATGAAAAAAACTTTTCGTTTATAAAGTTAAACTATATATATAATTTTTAGATTTATATTTAAAGGAAAAACTTAATACCTATCATATATTAATATAACATATATTAATTTATGTAGTACAGTGTATAACAGAATATCACATTAAACTTTAATTTATATAGTTCAGGTTCTAACAGAATTTTACATTAAACTTTAAAGTTGATTTTTTTCAGAGAGAAAATCAACATGTATATTATATTAAGGAAATATAATGAGCTGTAACATGAAATGCCATATTAAACCAGCCATAACCTGTTCCTGATGACAATAGAGGCGTTGCCTTTGAGCCTATAATAATCCAGAAACTGAAACCATAAAGAGGTCACATACCAAACAAAAAAAACCATAAACATGTTCACATTGTCTATCCAGAACTTTAACAAGATGAAGAAAACCACATAGATTTAAGCATGATCGAAAAAGAGGAGAAAACATGTCAGTCCGGCACAGCGAGTGCTGTTATGAAGACCAGCACCGAATCAATAGGAGTGTTTGAATACTGGAAAATGCGTGCATTTCTCCACTTCCAGAGAAACCAACAGGTAAGGATAAATATCGATCTCCAAGCTGGACCCTGTTCACTCCACCACTTGAAAGCGACCTGTATAGAGGAGAAAATTTGATGAGGAAAACCATAAGTTAAGGAAAGTTCATACCATATTTTGGCCGATGCCGGACATTGAAAAAACATATGGATGTTTGTTTCAGGTGCTTGACAGCACATGACACATCTCCCAGGACCCGTCCAACCTTTTCTCTGTAGAACCTCCCATGAAAGGTTCCTATTGGAGAAAACAAACCAGGAAAATAAAATAACCTTGAGCGGACATGAAGATTTCCATAACTTCGAAGGAAACCAGGGCATAGGGAGCGGCTGTAGCGTTAACGAGGCAACTGCATATAGATCTTTTACAGAGACTGGCTGAGTGGAGCGCGACTTCGACCATACCAAAACATCATTGGTCCCAGACTGTTTAATTCCTTTTACATCAAAAACCTTTAATGCCGAAACCCATAGATGACACAGTGTGGGAGGCAGATTGAGTTCATTGGCTGTCTTCCAAACAGGCATCGATGAGGACCATGCGTGAATTAGCTTGTTCCATGAGAATAAACCCCGTGAGTGCAGGAAGGAAATGAGGTCAGGAGAGAGAGAATCTTCCAGTTCGAGAACAGTGGGTTCCAAGCCAATAAGTATAGAGGATCCTGTGTTAATGCGCCATCTAAGGAAATAAAAAAACAGCTCCTGTATCTTTCTAAAGCCAAGCCATATAGCAGATCCCCCTGATGAGCCCAATGATTTCTTCCGATACCAGTATACTAGAGGCTTACCTTTCAGGTATTTTTGATTGATGATGGAGCTCCATTTGTCCGTATCGAAGATACCATGCTTTAGAGAATTACACAGTAGAGCCTTACCAAAAGATCTCATATGAAGCAATCCCCATCCGCCAGATCTCTTTGGTCTAGAGATTGTATCCATCTTAACTAAGTGCATCTTGGAAAATTGAGATGTGCCGCCCCATAGGAAGTTTGCAGATAAAGAAACCATTTTGTTGATAATAGAAGAGGGAAGGAAATAAAGGTGTGCCGAATACACCGCAAGCTACGATAGGACAGACTGAACAAGGATAACTCTGCCACCCAAAGATAAAAACCACATCTCCCACCGTGAGATTTTTTTGTAAAAGCGATCAATCAGCCATGTCCAATCCAATTTACGGTTCCCCTTTGGCTTGAGGAAAAAGCCCAAATACTTAAACCCGTCTTTGATTGGAGCGAGGTTGATACCAAAAAGAGTTGCAATCCAAAGAGCTAATTCCTCATTTGAGTCATTATGATATAACATAGATTTGGCTTTGTTAATAATCAGGCCTGATGCCGATTGAAACATATGAAATATTTCATTGAGGCATAGCCAGCTCGATTTGCAAGGCATGGCAAATAAAAGAATATCATCGAAAAACAAGTTATGGGAGAAAGAGATATTCTTATATGGAAATTGATAAATGATACTTGAGCGAATTTTGACGAGTAATTTATAAAGAGAGAAGCGAGAATTTATTTAACCTTAATTTCATTTATATTTAAACTGTTTTGATTGTTTTGATTCCATTTTGTGTATGCAAGGAATTAATAATAAACGTTTAAAAATGATCCTTGGAAAAGATTTGAGTGAGAATTGATATAAAGGAGTAAACCACCGAGTCCATGCCCAATAAATTAATTTAATTTTTCAACCGTAAGCCAGAAATGTAAGACTTTTAGAAGATAAAGTTTTAAATTAATTTTTTGTTTTCATTTAACTAAGTAGTTAACGAATGGTTATGCGAGTGGTTAATAGAATGCATGTATAAAAGTCCAATTTCTCATTCGAAAAGGCGTTGACTCCATAGGTGTTGAGACAAATATGTGAGGGTTCGATTATATCTGTTGTCTAGATTAATTAATTTGCAGAGTTTTTGGAGGTTTTATAATATGTATTTATGAGCATTTTATTTATTTATTTATGTGTTTTTGTTTTTTCTATTTTCGTTGTGTGCTTCTGATTTAAATCTGTATGTTGCTCTTGACTTGATCAATTGTAGTCTATTCAAAGTTTTTCAGGACGAAAAAGCATGATTGTATTTATATAAGAAATATAAACAAGCATAAATGTACGTTCATATGGAATATCATATGATCCATATAACTCATATAGTGCTCTTCCCTCCACTGAAAACATATAATCCATATAAATCTGACAAAAAATAGTCATGGAGGAGAAAAACAAAAAAAGGCAAAACAATGCCCTGAAAATAGAAAGCCGAGTTGTCAACCAGCAACAAAAACTTCAAAAGTCATAGGAGAGGCATAGTAGGAGAATTCTGCAGCCACAAAAGCGAAGAACAAAATCATATGAAAATAAAACCGACTGATGGGAGACCAAAAAGTAAAACCAAGAGATCAGAGGAACCAAAAAGAGAGCTAGAAATCTGGAGGAGAGAAATCCTGAATGGAAAAGATTTTCCCCTCATAAGCCACCTGTAGAAACCAGAAACCTGGAACCTCCTGAAGACCCTTTTTTAGATAAAACATCTGCTTGCTGATTGAATGCCCTGTTGATATGATGAATAGATCCTCCCTCCGATCTATTTCACAAGAACCTTGTCCTGTCTAACCATCCTACAAGCTGTGGCTTGAGAATGTTATTTTTTCCAAGAACATAATCCACCATAACTTTTGAGTCTCCAAAGATTGAGACATTTTGTAAATTAAGAAAGTGACAAAAACTTAGAAGGCCAGCTAGGGCCATCGCCTCAACTTTACTATTGGATCCCCTTCCCCCATTCCAGTGAATGAGAAAGTGACTATTTTCATTTGCTAGAATGTGAACCCCACAACCACATATTCCATTCTGTTCAGCTCCATCGAAGAATGCTCTTGGCTGAGAAGAAAGCTCCTGTGGGGGCTCGTTACAATCCTGATTCAATTGCTTGGGAGGCTTCTGCGGGATAGATTCATAGAGAGAGTTAATATTGGATAAACTTTCCAGAAAAGGGGATGATTTGCCATTGAAGATGAAACTATTGCACCACTTCCAAATGCACCAAAGAGCGATAATGAAAATTGATCTCCAAGACTCCTTTTGCTTACTGCACCATAGAAATGCTTCGCTAATTGAAGCATGGGACATATGCTGGATTCCGTAGCAGTCTTCCAAGGATTTCCAAAGTTGCTGAGATTTATTGCAATTTAGAAATAGGTGATAATTGTTTTCCTCTGCTG
>APFE031753586.1:0-12299 GCA_000404065.3 Pinus taeda
TCATGTAAAAAATATTTTTTGGCCATTTGGGTAATTCTAAAACCATCTTACGAGAGTTACGTATTTGACTTGAAACCTTGTAGTCTTGTTGTAAGATTTTTATCAAAATGGGAGGCTTATAGATTGAACGGGTTTAACTGTTAAGAACATGTGCTTCCTCATATGAGACCACATGTTTAAATCTAGAGGGGGAGTTTGTAAACCTTCAGAGATTTTAGGAATCAAATTGTGATGCGAAGGTAGGTCCTTTGTCACACAGAGGAGGTGATATCATACATCAATTTGGTGTGTATATATATATATATATAACAAGAATTATGAAATTATAAGGTCTAAGAACATTTTGTCGAATGTAAAACATATCCTTTATAGGTAATATAATTTATAAAATGGTACATAAATTATATTAAACTAACTATTTGTTGCATATTAAATTAATAATATAATAAAAATGAAGCACTGAATTATTCTTCATGTGTCCAATTAAAAACGATAACAGAATTGTGCCATATTAATTTATAATGGCATTTTATCCAACATAATTTGTAAAATAGTACATACACAATGTTAAATAAAGCCAATATAATAGAAATGAGAGATATACTTGTTCTTATTAATTTATAATGGCATTTTATCCAACATAATTTGTAAAATAGTACATACACAATGTTAAATAAAGCCAATATAATAGAAATGAGAGATAAACTTGTTCTTCACACGTGGAATGAAAAAAAAAATATGATATTTTGTCCAACAAGAAATATTACACTCTGACAAATGTAGTTTGTAAAATGGTACATACACCATATCCAGTTGAGTTTTTTGCCTCTTACTAAATTGACTATATAATAAAAAGACAAATCCAAATAAGGAAGCAATGTTTCCACTTAAGTTGGTAGGTGCATATAGTCATACGATTCTACCAATAGAATCCCATTCGGAAAATTATTCATCCATTCAACGTTAGAGTTGCCACCATCTTAGTTTCTTCCTAGCCTGTAAAAAAAAATATAATTTATTTAAATAATAATTTAACTTTCATATAGGTGTTTCTCATGTCCTTTCAATAATTATGCAACATAAAAAAATTAGTATTTATCAAATATTTTGCATTTTGAACTATATCCAAAACACATATATGCATGGTTATAATACATGCACATTACCATTTTTAAATGACTTCTATTCTGATACTGCAAAACTGAAACTGGTGAAGGCGGGAAGAAACCAGAGGGGTTAATGGGCGATCTTCGTGGATATGGAGGCGCGGGTTTCGGGTGAGCCCCCGCACAGGCTGCGACAAACGACAGTCATCGCGTTTCCAGCTTTTCTGCTACTGTTACCAGCGGTGATTTTATATTTCCCTGCTTTTTTGTGGACAGCTGGAGGTCGTTTTTGTGGCAGGCCAACTAGGTTGCAGGGTCGTTTCCCCTGTTTCTTTCTGTCGGTTTTCGCCTTGGGGTTCCCGTTTAATGTTTCGACAAGGCTCAGTCTTGCGGTTTTGAGGGCGTCGGGAATCGGTTTGCAGTCTCTGTTGTCGTTTACCTCCCCAGGTACTCACCAACCATGGATAATCCGGAGGAGTTGGTGGACCTTGACCCGTCATTGGAGGATATCTTGTCCATGTGGGGCAAAGATACCACCGAAAAAAACGTAAACCTGTTTTTTGGCGGCAAAAAATCTTTTGAACCGACTTCTCATTCAGAGGCGGTGTTGCCCTCTTTCTTACATTTTGATGGGAACCCTGCTGCTGAGATTAAATCGGCTTCAAACCAGTTTGTTAAGGAGAAAAGGGCAGTGCACGATGAGTCGGAAGGGCGTATAACAGTCGGGTTGTCTTCGACAGTTAAAGGCAAGTCTGTGGGATGCGGGAAGCTCCCTTCCATCGGACTGGAAGGATCAGAAATTTTGGGCCGATCATTGGGTTCTGGGAAGGATTTTCCTTCCGGGGTTTCCTCTCTTTTCCCCAGAGCATCGCTCTCAAAATTCCAGTTTATCCCTGAAGCACAGCGCCATCAGAGTTGCAAGGGGAGTCATGGTCACAATGTATAAGCCCCAGGGGTGTATGAAGCTCCTACAAGGGGCATTTGCTCTGAAAAATTTCTTGCCGAAGATCCTTCTACAAAACGTCCCGTGCCATTTGTGGAATCGCCTCAGGAGGAGGTAGAGTGGTCGGACTCTCCCGGGGATACAAAGGCTCATGAAGATATTTTTAGAAGCAAGGGAGATAAAAGAAAATCCCAAAGGGCTATTGGGTCTCTAGATCCGGGGGGAAACCTGGTTCTGGGAATGGAAGTATCGATTGATGAAACACTGGAGGTCGCTGACTGCACTGTTGTTGGCCGAGCTCGGGGAAAGATATTATCTCCAGCGTTTCTACAATCATGGGGGGAAGTTCTTTTTTCAAACCCATCTCCCCTTTGTTTTGAGGCCCAATGCCTCGTTAAAGGATGGTTCACTCTCCGGTTTGAAGATAAGGATGCAGCAGACTGGGTGTTGGGTAAAAACTGGCTCATGGGGCATATTCCAGTTCTGTTGAAGCGCTGGACTCCTCTTTTTGACGCCATGAAGGAAAATACTCAGGTCTTTCCAGTCTGGGTTCGGGCTCCCGGCCTCCCGATCTTCCTCTGGACGGAGGCTGTTTTCAAGTCTATTGGAAATAAGTTGGGAACATTCCTGGAGGCTGATTTGTCATTTAAGGAGTCGAAAATAAAGGCGACAACCCGAATCTTGGCTTATATCGACCTGAGCAAAGGCCTGCGGAAAACTATAAATCTACAGTACAAGGATTTCATTTTTGAGCAATTATTAGATTATGAGCATTTGCCGTTCCGATGCCATATTTGCCATGAATATGGGCATCTAGCCAAGAAATGCACTATGCTCAGGAGGCGAAGTCGGCTATGGAGGTCCCCTGTTCTCAAGAACAATAGGAAATTCCAAACTCAATCCGAGCCAGCGAAGGAGGTAAGGCCACATCAGACAGAGAAGGGGCTTAGCACTGGGTTTGTCCGAATACAGGATTTTGATGCAGTTCCTCGGGCGAATAAGGAAACTACTACAGATATCCACCTACCAGTCGGCGCTGGGACGGAAACCTATCAGCACAATACACAAGATCAAAACTCCCCAGCATCGGGGGTTTCGGCTAAGTCAAATCCACCTTCTAATATTATTTCACAAGCTGTTGCAAATGTCAAAGAATCCATTACGGGTTCCCCTCGGTTACCTATCTCAGCAAAGGATATTATGTCGAGTGATATCGCGATTTTGGAGCCACAATCTGGCATGGAGCCTCCTCCTGAAAATATGCATCCACCAGATCTGAACTGCGATAAGCACTGGCCTACCCTTTCGCCCCGTGCTCAAAAGACGCCCTGTCCATACAACCTCAGGTCCTTGGGGAACAAGGCCGATCAGAACGTAGCTATTGGAGGCCTCGATCGGACATCTATCCAGGGTATTATTCGGGGCAAAAGGGGAAGAAAATCTGACATTTCCAAAGCAAAAATAAAAGCAAAGCTGGATGTAGCGGACGGAAAGCAAGTCTCTATTCTTGGGGCACTTAGAGCAGTGCAGTCCCCTGAGCCAGTTAAGAAATGATCTTCTCCTCATGGAACTGCAGAGGCTTGGCCAGTAAGCCCAAGAAACTGGCGCTGAGAGAGTGGTTATTTAATTCAAAAGCTGATATCCTTTTCCTCCAAGAGACGTTGGGGAAAGGCTCGGAGGTGGAAGCATGCTTGTCATCTCTTATCCCTGGATGGTCATTCTTTGCAATTGACTCATCTGGTCACTCAGGGGGACTCGCCATTGGCTGTAAACAGGGAAGAATCAAAGTTACTAACAGTTGGGGGCTGAAGCAAGCTATGGGTATGGAAATCATCTCTCCAGACTTCCCATTCCCTCTACTAATAGTAAATATTTACGGGCCTTGTCAAGGTAGGGAGCCTTTCTGGTTGGATTTGCTTGCCAAATCAGTGATGAACACCCCACTGCTGGTGTTGGGTGGAGATTTAAATTTCTCTTTAGGTAGAGCGGAAGCATGGGGTCCCTCGGCCAGGGAGGATCCTCTCACGGAATTTTTCACTCAAGCCTTCATTGATAAAAAATTATCTGATCCCTCCCCGACCAAGCTAAAGCCGACATGGAGGAACAGACGTTCTGGGGAGGATAGGATCGCTAAGAGACTGGACCGGTTCTTACTCTCTGAGGGTCTTATTCAAAATGTACCACTCTTTCGTCAATGGGTTGAAGAGGTAGGGAACTCTGATCATTTTCCTATTTTTCTGGACCTTTCTTTTCCCCCTCCAAAGCCACCAGCTCCTTTTAAATTTAACCCTTCATGGCTCCAAGATCTTTCTTTTGCTAATCTCTTCAAGGCAACATGGATTCATCTGGCACAGAATGCCAATGAGAGCAAGGGTTTTATGTTTATGGAAAATCTGAAAAGGCTCAAGAAAGCCACCATATCATGGGCAAAAGATAGGCAGCGGCATCAGAACGAAGACCTGATAAAAATCAGGGAAGAGCTGAAGGTTTTGGAAAGCGTGGATGCAGATGGCTACGCAACTCAGGCATCTAAGGACCGTATCCTTTCATTGGAAAAATCCCAAAACCAGATTCTCCTGGCTAAGGAAGAAGAATGGAGACTCAAAAGTAGGGCGTTATGGCTTAAGTCAGGAGATGAAAACACAAGCTTTTTTCACAACTATGCAAGAGGAAGGAAATCAGTCAACACCATTTGGAGCCTAAAAGATGAAACAGGTAGGGCAGTAAATACTTTTTCTGAGCTCTCGGGCTTGGGACAGCGGCATTTCCAGAACCTTTATTCTGATACAGGTGAGGCCACCATAGGTGAAATTTTGCGGACTGCACAATGTTTTCCTAGTTTCTTTGAGGAGGATGAAGATGCGGATCTGTCAATCCCTGTTTCTAAGGATGAAGTTGAACATGCTATGAAAAGTATGGGGAAGGATAAAAGTCCCGGTCCCGATGGGTGGACTATTGAGCTTTTTCTTCACTTCTTTGATACGATTGGATCTGAAATTACTGATGTTGTGGAAGAATCCAGATTGAAAGGAGAAATTTACAGACCTTTTAATTCAACTTTCATTGCACTTATACCAAAGAAAGATGTGTCGGAGTCTTTCGATGATTTCCGGCCAATATCACTATGTAATTGCATTTATAAAATAATTGCAAAAGTGATAGCTTCTAGGCTCGTTCCCATACTTTCCAAAAATATCTCTATGGAACAATTTGGTTTTTTGGAAGGAAGGCAAATTCACGAGGCTATCGGGGTCGCCCAAGAAGTTCTCCACAGTATCAAACAGAAGAAGCTGAAGGGGTCGATCCTAAAGATTGACCTTTCAAAGGCCTATGATCGTATCAACTGGTTGTACCTTCGGATGCTGCTCACACACCTGGGTTTCAGTTATTCATTTGTTAGTTGGATAATGGGCTGTATTTCGAATATTAGCTTTGCTGTCTTGATCAATGGTGCTGCTTCTCCCTTTTTCAACAGCCATAGAGGCCTCAGACAAGGATGTCCGCTATCTCCCCTCCTTTTCCTTTTGGTGGCGGAAGGTTTCAGCAGATTGATCCATAAAGCCAGACGGTCTGCCACGATCAAAGGTATTGAGGTTGCTATAAATCTTTATATTACTCACTTACTTTTTGTTGATGACATTCTGATATTCACAAATGGATCTCTCCCCGAAATGGAGGAGTATAAAATCATTTTTGACCTTTTTATGAAAGCCACGGGTATGCAAATAAACCTGAGAAAATCACAAGTTATTGTGTCAGGGCTTAACAGGAGAGAACGCTCTAGAATGTCAAATATTTTCCCATATCAGTCCCAACCTTTGGACTCCCCCTTTAAATACCTGGGATTCTGGCTAAAACCGGATTCTTACAAAAAAGTGGATTGGAATTGGATTATAGCAAAGCTGGAAGCTAGAATATCACACTGGAGTTTTAGATGGCTGTCTAGAGCAGGAAGAGTGACCCTTATAAAATCTGTTTTACTAGCTATTCCGGTCTATTGGGCTGCCCTTACCTGGATCCCTAAAGGTCTTTTGGAGAAAATTAGAAGTCTTTGCTGCATATTTTTATGGGCTGGATCGAATGACAAATCAAAGCTTCCTTGGGTGGCTTGGGATAAGATCGCCAGGCCTAAAGAATGGGGAGGTTGGGGAATCAAAAGGCTTCCTGAATTCAGTATTTCTTTGGCTGCAAAGTCTGGCTGGAGACTCATCTCGACGGAGAACCTCTGGACAAAGGTGACTAAACGGAAGTATATTGATCCAGTTCCCCTGGAAGACTGGATCCGCAGCCAGGATAAGGGGGCGAAGCAGTCTTCTGTCATTTGGAAGGCAACGGTGGCGGCGTTCTCTGTGATCGAAGAAGGCCTGGCATGGAAAGTGGGCGATGGGAAAAATGTCAGAATTGGGAAAGACCCATGGGTCGGATGTAATGCATCATATGCTCTCTCACCTGGTCTCTTGAGAAAACTGGGCAGCAAAGGCATTTTCTTCCTTAATCAGGTGGAAAAAGTTGGACCTTACTCTATCTGGGGCCAGCCTTGGAAAAATGCTGAGGACCTTGGTCTTAATATAAGATGGCATAATGAATGGGCCTCATATGTTGATGAGCTTCACCGATCAAATGTTAGGATTAATAATGACCAGGATGTTTTGTTATGGGCCCAAGGGAAAACTGGTGCGTACTCCCCCAAAGATGGCTACTCTTATCTTATGCAAAAGAAAGGCTGGGCGGAACCAGAGTGGTGGGCTAAAAATATGTGGAAGCTAAAATGTCCACTCAAAGCCAGAATCTTCTTATGGTGTATATTGAAGAAGAAAATCCCTACCTGGGACAATCTTCAATCCAGATTTTTCATAGGACCTGGTCGCTGCCCTCTATGTAAACTGGATGGTGAATCGATAAATCATCTTTTCACTGCCTGCCCCGTCTCCTTAAGAACTTGGGGGGAACTCATCAGCCTGTTAAATATAAAAGATCAATGGGGGTCGTTTCAGATGGATGAGGCCTGGAGAAATTGGTGGAGTGTGCATCCAGATGGAAATCTCAGAAATCTTCCTCCTATTTTTTTCTGGGGTCTGTGGCTTGCCAGAAACAAGTGTATTTTTCAGAATGTGGAAATATCTGCTCTTTCTGTTGCCACCAACAGCACGGCCATTTACTCCTCCATTCCTTCCCCGGATAAGAATAACGAAAAAAGCCGAGATGCTCCTTTAATTATCAATGAAGGCTTCCCCTGGGCTTTTTTCGATGGGGCTGCTCAACAAAACAGAGCTGGTGCTGGATTATGCATCCATTTCAACAAAGATCACATCATACAGGCCTCTGTGGGTTTGGGACAGGGCTCAAACAATTTCGCCGAGCTATCTGCTCTTCGTCTTTTGATGTGTTGGTCAATTCAAAGAAACATTCAGCAAATTCAGATTTTTGGGGATTCTCAGAACGTAGTCAAATGGGTAAATGGGTCTTCTGTGTGTCAACACCAGTTTCTGAAGACAATTTTGGACGATGTTGTGTCATTAAAATCTCGCTTTTCAATCTTCTCTATATGCCATATTTATAGGGAAAATAACCTCTCAGCAGATCAGCTATCAAAAGCAAGCCTTCAACAAAATATGGGAAGCTGGGCCATCAAAGAGAAAAGGTTGGGGCAAACGTTTTCTACTCTTCAGCCACCCTTTGATCTTTCCTCTTAACAGGTGAATCTTCAGGTATCCGTTTTCCTGTTTTATCCCTGTATTGATCATTCGGGCAAGAGATCCTTATATGGAGGATCCATATATCGGGGAGGGCTTTTATTCTTATCAGGACATCAATTACATCTCTGTCAGCAGGGGTGTATAAATCACTACATCTCTTCCTCTCGACAGTTCCTTTCATAATCTTTTTTGCGGTGAGAGATTTTGGGGACGGCTTCCTCTGTTTAATTTTATTTCTGAACAGGTCCATATCAGGGGTCCTCGGATCCAAATCTGTGTCCACGCCTTTTCAAAAAGTTTTAGTGCGACAGTTATAAAACGATGACCTGCGTATCATCGTTTTACATGTCTTTGTTTTGTATAGATTCATTGTCCTCCGGCAATTAGTCTATGTGCTGTCTCTGGTTTCACCAGATGTGAACTACGCTTAAATGCTTCTTTTTTGTTTCTATAATAAAAAGAACTGCTTTTTTTCTCTGGAAAAAAAAATACATGCACATTACCCTTCACATGAAAATGAAAATGTTCTCAAATGAAAATGGCATATAAGATGACACTTTCAAAAGATTATTTTTCCCATGCTCATGCCAAAAATATTTTTGTGGCGATTGGGGTGATTCTAAAGGTGGCATTTGGTTACAAAGTTGGAACGGGTGGGTATTGAATGTTGGACCCTCGTCGCGTCAACAATACAAATATAGAGTTAACAACACAATAAGCTTGTAGGTTGCTTGCAAGTTGGGCATTGATATGTCTACATGTGAGTGGATATAATAAAAGGAATTTTCATTCCAACAGGTAACGGTGGTCTGACAATGGAGTTGTGTGTTGTATTGAACTGTGAATACGAACAAAAACCAATGGAACTATGAACATGTGGAACTTGACAACAAAACCTTGAACTAGGGGCATAACCTTGACCCTTTAGAACCTTAAGTGTGGAACCTTGACGCAAGAGGAATCTTTTTGGAATCTGAAAGATTCCTTGGAGGCTTGGAATTAAAAATGTCAAGATGGGGACAATTTTATAATCATCTGAACTGGTTTTTCATAAGGATCAAGATGACATAATTTGTTTTTTCATTTGAGCAGTATATTCTCATGCCATCGTCATTTTGGGAGGTATAATGATACATTATGGCCTTTTTTTTGCAGCGAAGGTATGGAGGTGAGAATGGAGTCAAATTTATACTCATCTGAAGTGATTTTTCATAAGGATTTCGATGGCATAGTCTTTTCTAGAATTTGAGTATCAAATTTTTAGGCCATCGTCAAATTGGGAGGCATAATGATGCATTATGGCCTTTCACTTGTTTTTCCTTCAGTGAAAGGATCAATCTAGATTTTTAGGTTCTGATGATCTTTGTATGCTGTAGCATGGAAGAAAGATCTACATTCTTGAAAGAAATTCATTTCTTTAGCCTTTGCATGAAAACCAAGGTGGTGTAGTGCTGAAAGAGGGGAACATTGACACTTGATCATAAAGTAGTAATGTTTACAATATTTGATATCATATTTGGGAGAATACTATGATGATTATGAGTATGATTTGAATTTGACCAGCAAATTCAAGAGGACTTATTTTTAGTTATGTGAGAGTCTCTATTTTATGCCACCTGTATGAGAAGTAATTTATTTTTCTTATCAAAAGAGAACATCTTAGTTAGTGAGAGTTATTTGTAGGAGAACGTCTCTTTATAGGAGAGATATTTTGCACAAGATGAGAGATCCATCCTTATGTTGATGAAGATCTACCATGTACTCATTATCTTTTGTTGAGATCAATGAAGCGGCCTCCCGACTATTGATCGAGGGCCTAGAGACCTAGTCTAGACTGGAGGAAATCCATTATCATGTATTGTATTATACTTTCCTTTTTATTAACTACTTCTTGATTATTTTGATGGATTGGTGAAAAATTGTTTAAAGTATATTCTTTCTCATGTTTCGCAAGAAAATATAAGTGTTAGTAAGGTCATTCAATGAACCTTTTTGTTTAAGAAAGTATTCTAAAAAATATGAATATCAAGTGGTATGAGAGTGGTTTGACCATTTTTCCTGGGATTGAGAATGTCATAATGGGCAAAAGGTTGGAGTGAGAATTACTTCAAGAGTTGGAATAGATTAACCAATGCATTTAAGAAGATAATGTATAGCTTACAAGGCTTCTACAAGATGTCGAGAAAGAGAAGCGGAAATTGAGGCTCATGTTGGAGCAAGTTGTAGAGGAACAATTGGGAGAATGTTCCACTACAAAAGGATATTTGGCCAAATAAGATGATCAACTATAACCAACAGAGTTAATGGTAAAGTAAATTACTAACTCTCATGATGTTACTTCTATTTGAAGCATTGAGATACCTATTTCAGGGACCGACATGAAACTTCTCACCAAGACGGGGTATAAAGGAGGAAGACGTTATTAATGGCCAAGGAATTACAAGCATTCAAGGTTGTAAGAAGGCCTCAATTTGCAAGATTTGGGTCTATTTAAGGAGAATGGTTGAAGGCATCAAAAGCAAGGGGTTACTCAGACAAATAATCTAAGATATCTCCAATACCAGCTAAGAGGAAGGGTGGCACACTTTTTTGCATTAATGATACCTCCAACAAGAGATCGAGGAGAAAAAAATGGTAGAAATATCCTTCTCAAAATTACAACAAGGAAGAGCCTAAGTGGTATGATCCACATATGTATTGTAGAGTTCCTTTCAATTATGAACAAACTAGAAATGTTAGGAAAAATTTATGGCATTGAAAACCATGTACATTTTGTGGTTTTAATAATCATGTTGCCTCCAAGTGTTGGAAAAGAATGGAAACCAAGAAGAAGCCAAGACATGAAGACCCTTTTCCACATTAAGAGAAAAGGAAGGCTGAGAAATTATGGAGGAATAAGATCCAATGCAACCACTGTAACAAGGATGGGCATCATAGAGCCATGTGTTGAGAGATCCACTCAAATATGTACCCCAAGAAGCTACATCTCGAATTGGAAGCCTTTTTAAGTAGCTTTTGAAGGCCACCATTTTAAATCACATGTTCCAAAATTATTTGTAAAAGTGATGAATTGGTAACGTCACTTGTGTATGCAACATAATGATATTTAGGCATTTTGGCTAGATAGCATGGGTTTTGATTTATGTTGTAAATCAATGTAAACTTTACCATGAGTGTGTTATAAACTCTTGGAAGGTATGGATTATTTTTGGGTTTTGTAAGTTGACATGTATGAGTAGCTACAATTTTTCATATGGCTACATGTATCGATTTCATACTTCCAATTTCCAAAGTACAAAGGTGAAGGAAAGGTAAGGTGGACTGTCAGAGGCATATGTTGCGGATGGAGATTGCAATCATTTTTATGATTTTAGAGGAAAAAAATCTCCTTAGTGTGGAGGAATAATCCAAATGGATCCCTAGTGGCTCAATAATCAAAGTGCTAAAATTATTTTGAAACTGGCATCAAATCAAAGAACTTGTCATCTTGATTCCAACGATGTGAACGACACCTCAATTCAATCTCGTATGCAGAAGTTATTGATAGTCAAAGTTTTTGGGAAAAAAATTACAAAGTCAAAGTCAAAGTTTGACTACCACATGGAAATCCATATAAGTGACATGGCAAGTTCACGTTGCAGGAGATGACATCAGCAAGATGACATGGTAGGGCAACTAGGTATTAATGTGGCATATTGTACACTAACATGGAAACCAAATTGGGAATTGACATAGAGATTGAGTTGATGTAATAGATTGTACACTGACATGGCAACCCAACTAAGCAATGATGTGGATGATGATACAGTGATGGACAAATAGATGGGCACTAACTAGGCACTGACATAGCAAGCCGATGAGTAGCTGAAATGGGAGTAATCCACCTGTCTCTAGAGACATTTAGAATTTATAAGTGGCTTGGAATAGCTTAAAAATGAAAATCATTGGATTGAAATGAAAACATGATAAAATCATAGATTCCATTTCCCTAATTTTAATGGTGTGAACAACACTCACATCTGAGTTCGTATGCTTCAGATATTTGCAGTTAATGTTTTAGTCAAACTTGGCCAAGTCTAGACTTAAGGAGGCAACAACTTCACAAGAACCCAGTGGATGGAATTCGACCATCGGGAATCAATGAATTTTCCAAATGGTTAAGTTTTCTAATAACCATTATTCTTGACAAAGTAAAAAAGAGCCAATTTGTTTTAAGAAAACAAAAAATATTAAAAATATATGTGGGACAGGTTAGGCCTGCCAGACTCGCCCACGCCATCGGTCATATCACATCAAAATGTATTAATGTTGGGGTGGGAAGAAATCAAACCCCACCACCCCCTATCGAAGTTCCAAACAATATCAACTATATATATATATATATATATATATAGTGGCAGTTAGGCCACCATCGGTAGACTCACCCTCAAAAACAAATATATAAACTTGAATTCAATGGGGGAAAGGTGGTGGATTAGAGAGGAGGCTGAGGGTGGAATGCTAAGCGATGAAACCATGACCAGAGTGGAGCCATGAGCAAATACGGATGTGGAA
>APFE031753589.1:0-13199 GCA_000404065.3 Pinus taeda
TAATATTTTCGAAAGAAAGAATCAAAGCATCTTGTAACACCTCACCTGTCAAATTTGCTTCATGATTGTTTTCTTGCTATGAATCTCCTTCTTTTCCCTTTCGAGATCTACAATATTTCTTTAGGTGTCCTTTCTTTCCGCATTTCCAGCACACTATTCCCGATCTGGACTTGGATCTGCCTTTCCTTGATTTGTTGCGATATCCTGAGCTCTTTCCTCTTTCCATTTTTCTTCCTCTAGACTCTGCACTCAAAGAATTTCCCGATGTCTCATCGGAGCTTTTCCGTCGCATTTCCTCGCTAAGGATAGCACTGACAACATCATCAAACTTTAAAGTACTAGATCCAGAAACGAAGTTACTAATGGCCATAGGTAATGAGCACAAGAATAATAGAGCTCTAACTTCATCATCAAAGTTTACCCCTACAGAACATAACTGACTTGTAATAGTATTAAAATCATTTAAATGATCTGCAACGGATCCACCTTCCGACATCTTCATATTAAATAACCTTTTCATAAGAAATACCTTGTTTGAGGCTGAGGGTTTTTCATATAGTTTCTCCAACGCCTTAATCAAACCCTCTGTTATTGTTTCCTTCGAAATGTTAAAGGTGACCGATGCTACAAGGCATAACCGTATTGTTCTGAGTGCCTTTCTATCGAGAAGGTTCCATTCTTCATCTTTCATACCCGTCAGCATCTTTGTCTTTCCGCCCAATGGTAGGTATAGATCTTTCTGATACAGATAATCTTCCATCTGCATCTTCCACAATGAGAAGTTTTGGCCGTTAAATTTCTCGACCCTAAACTTACCATCTTCCGCCATTGCTCCCATTCGAACAAGGAACCCTTCTTTCCTGCGAGTTTATCAACCAAATAGACCTTCGGCTCTGATACCAGTTGTTAGAAAATTATATATTACGGAGCAATGGAACACATAAAGTATTGTAGAAATATAAACACATAAAACGCATAAAACAAGAGAGACACAGATATACGTGGTTCACCCAGTTTGGGCTACGTCCACCCCGAACAGCCAGTCCTTCCTTTCTATTATCCAATAAAATGAAGAGACACAACCTACAACAAATACGCTGTAATATCCTCTGTTTTCTCTCACAGTCTCACCTCTCTGTTTTACGCTCACACATCTAGAATACACATCTCTCTCAACCTCAAATACAATGCCCTCATACAAAGAGAGGGGGTTGCCTTCTAGGGCATAAAACCCTAAACTAAACATAAGTTCTACCGTCATATCATCCGTCTAATGAACGGCCCAGATTGACTGGAAATTGATATACTTTTACAAGGCAAATTTACATATGTTTTTAGCTTCGGGGGACTGCTGGCCCCCGGACCCCCACGGGGGGGACAAGTCCCCCTCGCGTGGAGGGGTGTACAAACTTCCTGGGGTATACATCCGGCTGAAAAAAAGACCTCTGAACAATCATGCTCCACACACAACAAAACTTGTGCCAAAAGTTGCTTATCATGATTCATTTAATGTTGGATTTACACATGATGATGATGGACCTTGAAACCCTAATGACTTAATGAAGACATGAGACTGGATGGAATGTTAATGATGACGACTGATATAATGAAAACATCCTTTTTATTATTATTCCTTCTTTTGAGTGAGGTAGATGACCAACATGTGTGATTTTTCCAAAAGAATGAAGACCTTCCTAGACAAACTAGCAAGTGACCAAATTTTACTCTGAAAACCTAGTGACATGATAAAATTTGACCTTGAGACTCCTAACAGACTTGGTAAAAGCATATTTTATCACTAGTGGTAGGCAGACAAGACTCACACTAACAGGACAAGTGAAGCAGATCAAGGTTTGAGTGAAGAACCTCTACAAATTAGATGTGGAAGATTGTGCAACATTGAGCGCAAAAGAAAAGAAGGTGCATAACCGAGATGTCGACAAATTATGGCATAGAAGACTTGGTCATTTGCATCTTGGCACTTTAAGGATCATGCATCAGATTTCTACAGGCCTCCGCAAAGGAGAACCAGAGCAGTGAGATACATGAAAAGGGTGTATGTTGAGGAATTACACAAAATCCACCTTCAATGATCGGGACAGTAGAGCACAAGTAGTCCTTGAAAGGATCCAATATGATGTCTGTCGACCTTTCTCAAAAAAATCCAATGCCAAGAACATGTATTATGTTATATTTGTAGATTATTTCTCATGGAAGTGTTGGATCTACTTCATGCAGAAGAAATGCTATACATTCTCCAAAATTTCAGTTTAAAACACTTGTTAAGAAAGAGACTGGTAGGAAAGTGAGGGCTCTCATGAGTGATAATGGTGGTGAGTATGTGTCAAATGAGTTTAAAATTTTATGTGCAAAGGAAGGCATTCGATGGGAGTCAAAAACACCTCATAACCCACAACAGAATGGGGTGGCTGAGAGGAAGAACAAAATTATTTTGGGAGCAACATGAGTGATATTGCATGACCAAAGTATACCTCTACAATTGTGGGCTAAAGCATGCAACACAACAGCCTAGTTGTAGAACAAGAGTCCTCACAATATTCTTGACATGAGTAAATATTAGGAATATTATTTAGGGAAGAAACCAGATGTGTCACACTTCAGGATCTTTAGATCATGATTTTGTTGTCATGTTTCCAAGGAAGTAAGCAAAAATCTAGAGCTGACAACAGAGTTAGGCATATTTTTAGGGTACAAAGAAACACCTCACAACTATCGCGTGTGCTTTCCATCCCTCAAGATGACAATGTTAAGACGGGATGTGAATTTTGATGAGGAGAAGGAAATGAGGTTTTCTCTTTAGAGGGAGCTTCAGTTGCAACTTGATCAGAAGCTTCTGGCTCCAAAGGAAGAACCTCAAGAAGTTGTGAAGAATCTACAAGCGTAGGAGCAAAGAATGGAGACATCCACTCAAGCAAAGACATCCAAAGAAGGAAGGAAGCAAACCAGGGAAGTTGATAGATTATTGCAGGATGCTTGAGAGAATGTGGGAGCACCCACATAATAGCATAATGGCTCTGATGAATGAGTTAGTAGAGACAGAGCCATCCTCATTCGAGGAATTTGTAGAGCAACCAATATGGGTTGATGCTATGATAGAGGAATATGATTCCATTGTCAGAAATAGTGTTTGGGAAGTGGTCCCAAGACCAGCAGACAAATTAGTGGTTGGTTTGAGATGGCTTTACAAGGTAAAGCATGCAGAAGATGGGTGCATAGAGAAACACAAGGCTAGATCTGTGTCAAATGGGTTCTCTTAGGTGGAGGAATTAACTATGAGGAGGCCTTTACTCCAGTAGCAAGGTACTCATCCATCAGGTCAATTATAACATTGTCATCATAGATGGGGTGGAAGATCCACTAGATGGATGTGAAGATAACATTCCTCAATGGAGTTATTGAGGAGGAGGTATATATTGAGTAGCCAAAGGGGTTTGATATTTTTAACAAAGAGTTGCATGTATGTAGACTTAAGCTAGCTTTGTATGGACTCAAGCAAGCACCCTGTGCTTGGTATACCAAGATCAATAGCTATCTCACCGTTTGGGCTTCACCAAAAGTGAAGCAAATGCAAAACTTTATCACATTGTAGTAGAAGGTAAATTATTGATTATTGTTTTATATGTCGATGACTTGATCCTTATTGGTGATGATCAATTGATCAGATCTTGCAAGGAGGACCTTGCGAGAGAGTTCGAGATGAAGTACATGGGCCTCACGCACTACTTCCTTGGATTGGAAGTATGGAAAGGATATGGGGAATTATTTGTCTCTTTGGGAAAGTATGCCAATGGGATACTTCAGAGGTTCCATGTGGATAGGTGAAAATGCATGGAGACTCCTCTAGCAAGAAACTGGAGGAAGGAGGACGCTACTTCAGGTGAAATAGTAGAGGCTACAATTTATAGGCGGTTTGTGGGTTCACTCATGTATTTGGTGAATGCACGACCTGACATGTGTTATTCAGTTAACCAACTTATTAAAGAAATGGTTAAGCCAACCAAACTATATTGGAAGGTGGCAAAACATGTGTTGAGATGCCTCAAAGGCACTACTCAGTTTGGTCTTTGGTACAGACAGATACAGGGAGTGAAGTTGCAAGGCTTCACAGATGTAGATTGGGTGGGGAGTCCATCAAATAAGAAGAGCACATCAGGAGGAATTTTCAGTGTTGGGTCAACAACGGTTTCTTAGTACAAAAGGAACCAGAGATATGCGGCACTCAGCCTTGTCAAGAGGAAAATTCAAGTTCGATAGAAGTAGGATTGGGTTTCCTAATAATCCCTTTTTTTTTGAGAAGGAGTATTGAAAATGCAGCAAGGAAATATAGTTTTGAATTTGCCTTTGTCAAACAAGATTAAAATTTCAATTTCAAATTGGAGGTAGTTAATTGAGGTGACATGGCTCTTGTCACTCAGTTAACTCAGTAAATTCGAGTTGGAGACTCTTGAGTTCAGTTCTACATGATTGATTTCTAATTTGTAGCAATCTATTTCATTTAATTTGAGTTATTGTATGTTTAACTAGTTCTAACTTTCAGAAGAACTATAATAACCATGGTGAAAATTCCATGTAATAAAAAGTAGATAAAGGAAAAATAATAACCACAGATGATGGGAAACTTATTCCAAGTTGAATGTTGGGAAAAATCCTAGTGATGGGGATCACTTGTGATTGTTTATGGCCAAGGAAATTCGCAAAGGCAATGGCTAAGGCTTTGGAAAGACAAAATGGAATTTTTGGTACAATTATCTATGAAAATAATGGAAATTAGGAGAAAATGGAGGTGAAAGGTCACAGGTTGCATGTGAGGAGGAAAATGAAGGAAAATAATCGAAAATGAAGAAAATAGAGGTCTCATTCATAAAAAGACGTCTGAGGATTAGTTGGTAACCTTTTTATAAGAAGAGCTTTGGCGTAGATCACATGAAATAGACTTTTGTCGACGCGTTTCGAACCAACTAGTGTGGTTCATCGTCAGGACAAGTTGAAGAAACAGATCAGGCCTAGCATGTTAAATAGACAGAGCAGAGACTCCAACAGCTACCTAACGGCTAAGTTTGACTCTAGGACCCAGGCCAAAATTATATTTAATTTTATTATTATTTTTAGAAAAAAGAGAGGATAGGTACATTTAATAACTAATCGAATAGTAGTAAAAGTAATTATTAATAAAACAATACTGATGGTTATTTTAAAGGTTATTATTAAATTATTTAATGTTTGAATGATTTCTTTTATATAAATAAATATATATTTTATATTCATTTATTAATATCTTGATTAAGTATATATATGAGTTATTTATTAATGGTATGTTAATATGTTTATGAAATTATTAACTCACTAATTATTAATACCATTCTTAAGGGTTAGTTAGAAAATATTTAATTATTAATATTAATTGTTATTTTAAAGATTTAATTATTGTTTGAATGATTTCATTTACATAAATAAATATATAGTCTTAATTCATTTATTAATTAAAGGTAAGTTAATATGTTTACAAAATTATTAAATTTACTAATTCTTAATATCATTCTTAAAAGATAAAAGAGGAAAATAATTAATTTATTTCATGAGATTTATATATATAATATATATATATATATATATATATATATATAATATATATATATATATATATATATATATATATATATATATTATTTTAATAATATTAAAATGTGATCAAATTGTCTAGAAAAGCTATATTCCTTAGATTAAATAGCTGAAAATAAGTAAGTAAAAAGAAGCGATCACAAATAAAAGTATCAATAACTGTAATACAAATTGCCCTAAGGATATATCATAGTCTAGATACATTATTAATAACATAATGAATTAAATAATTAATTACCATAATAGGGGAAAGGACCCTCATTAGTCTGGATTAATACCTTCAATCCTATATATCATTTAATGAACATAATCACAATTAAATACACGAGGAACCCAATAAATAGGAGAGAACATAAAGCAGCGAGCGATATATAAATACTTGAAAAGATTACACAAAAGCCCCCAGGATGCCCAAAGGGGCGCGGGGGGGGGGAGGAAGAAACCCTAAGACGAGATGGCAGGGATCCAACTTCTACTAACCTTCCAACCATCATCTCTGTTGAGATTATTGGGTCTACGCTCAATTTCAATAGCTTCCCTTAACTTGCGATGATGGAACCGATCTACTCTGGCAATGACCTTAGCCTCCTCAATACAGACCTGATGCTTAGTCTTTTCCACATGCTCAGCTAAGGCTGAGGACTTTGTTCTACCATGCCTTAGGTCTGCTACATGCTCGCAAATTCTCTGTTGTATGGAGCGCCCCGTTTCCCCTATATAGGGTGTCCCACATGAGCAAGGAATCAAATACACACCCTTCATGTCTTTGGGGTTAACAGGATCCTTCACCGACCGCAGGGAATTACGAATGGTTCGGAGGGGTCTGAAGGTTGAGGGAATGTCAAACTTTCTAAGGATCCGAGCAATCTTGTCAGTGGTCCCTTGGATATAGGGAAGATGGACACCTAGATGGCGTTCCTTTGGCTCTTTTTTGGTAAACGCATTTTTAGAAGCTTTATGGAACGCCTTCAGACCTAGGTGCCTACTATATCCATTTTCCGCAAAGACATCAAGGAGGTGGGATCTCTCTCTGTCCAGGCTATCATTATCTGAAATCCTGAGGGCACGCGTGGCCAGGGTGTTAAGAACCCCCATCTTCTGAGCAGGGAAATGATGGGAATCAGCGTGAAGATACTGCTCAGTGTGAGTTTTCTTACGGAACACCGTGTGGGAGAGAGGGCCGTCCTTCTTCCTCGAAATGAGAATATCTAGGAAAGGGAGGCTGCCATTGACCTCTTTTTCCATGGTGAACTTAATAGCTGGGGACTAGCCGTTAATAATTAGTGAGTTAATAATTTCATAAACATATTAACATACCATTAATAAATAACTCATATATATACTTAATCAAGATATTAATAAATGAATATAAAATATATATTTATTTATATAAAAGAAATCATTCAAACATTAAATAATTTAATAATAACCTTTAAAATAACCATCAGTATTGTTTTATTAATAATTACTTTTACTACTATTCGATTAGTTATTAAATGTACCTATCCTCTCTTTTTTCTAAAAATAATAATAAAATTAAATATAATTTTGGCCTGGGTCCTAGAGTCAAACTTAGCCGTTAGGTAGCTGTTGGAGTCTCTGCTCTGTCTATTTAACATGCTAGGCCTGATCTGTTTCTTCAACTTGTCCTGACGATGAACCACACTAGTTGGTTCGAAACGCGTCGACAAAAGTCTATTTCATGTGATCTACGCCGAAGCTCTTCTTATAACTATGATGGATCACAGAAGCCTCAATTCTACAATGGTAACCTTTTGTCATTTGATTTTTGGAGCTCTCTCATTATTCTCTCTCTCTCATACTCTTGGAGACTTAAGGTTTTCTTGGAGTACCCTTGGTGGGTGTGGCATACATGGATTTTTGGAGCAAGAAAACAAAGGAAGAGTAGGAAAGTGTAAGACGGCATCGAGATCAACAACTACATCATATTTTCTTATAGGTACCAAGTTGCATGTATGTTTCCTTCACTAGTTTTGGCATGCATGGCATATGCATGTGGATTTTTGGCTATGATATGTCATTGGCATGGAGGATGACTGAGATTGACAGTAGATTTCCTAGCCTTGCCATTTCCTTGATAGCCATGGTGATTGTGGGTTTACCTTCATTGTTTTGTTTTTGTTGGTTCTCATGTTTCCTTAGCTTGGGTTGAGTTATTAGTCATGAAAGCCCTGGTTCGACAAATGCTCTAGAAGCCCTGTAACAACTTGGATTGAGTTACTAGTCCTGGAAGCCTTGGTTGGAAAAACGCTTTCGAAGTCCTTAGTGGGTTGAGTTACTAGTCCTGGAAGCCCTGGTTGGACAAACGCTCTGGAAGCCCTATATAAGTTGTGGGTTGAGTTACTAGTCCTGGAAGCCTTGGTTGGCTTTGGAAGCCCTGGAAGGCTTGGATGGAGACCAAACTGTTGATGTTTTGTGATGTCTAACCGTGAGGTGCAATCAATGTTTGATGGGTTGAGGTGGATGGCCTCTCGAAGCCCTGGATGAGTTTTGATTGACGTGTTCTATGAGATCCCACATTCATGCTTGGAATATGGCACGAGGGTGAATGGCTAAAGAGAGATTTGGCTCAGCCATTCTATAGTCGGGTGGAACGTGGAAGTCCCATCCAAGGTTTGGATTTTGCATCATTAATGAAAGGTTATTTATCCTTGTATTTCTATGAGAATTTTGATGGATTTTATGTGGTCTATATGGTTTTACTTTCATGAGTATTTCTATCCCTATTATGTTCGTTATGTATATGTTTTATGACAACATCCATGTATGGATTTCCTCATGTTTTTACTTGTAATTGAATAATCAATGTATCTATGCCCTGGATGGAATGGAAGTTGATGTGTTGAGGCATCAATGGTTCTTAACGATTCTCATATAAATATGAGACCCCTATGCTCAGAACTATTAACTATGCATGTAGATTACACATTTGCAATATGTTTGACGAAATGTCTATCATGGCTAGTAGGGGTCTAGTTAAGGTCTTAAATAAGTATTTACTTTAATATTGTCATTTCCATGTTATTTTACTAATTTGAAGAGATGGTTCAATTCTGGGTAGTGACCTGGGCTTTGGGCCTGAAAAAGTGGCTCAAATCCCAGAGTCACTAGCATAACACTGACAGTTTGGGTCTCTGGTCATTAACAAGCAAGCTTGTAAGAGCGATTTTGGGTTGCTTGCCGCACTCATGCCTATAGCATGGGAGAAACTGAGCCTTAAATTGTCGAAAATCTCAATGTGACCACAAGGCAAGTTTTTTAAAGTATTGGATTAGTTCTTGGGGGTCATGTAGCTGATGATTAATGTCTTTACAATGTGTTTTCGTCAATTCCACTTCCTTAACGCCACTTAGGAGGTTGAATCATATCATAGTGGCCTCTCATCCCATGTTTACCTCGACTGGACAGTTGCTTGGGTAGATATGGGAGGAGGGTGTTATAGAGTGGTATCAGAGCATGGTTCACCCCTCGGATTGGATGGGATATGTGTTGATCATGCATTCATGTCATTTTCTTGTGTGCCTCTCACCCTTGCATTCCATGTGCTTACAACAATCTGTTGATGGGGAACTATTTGTCTCTTAGGGAAAGTATGCCAACGAGATACTTCAGAGGTTCCACATGGATAGGTGCAAACCCATGGAGACTCCTCTAGCAAGAAACTAGAGGAAGGAGGATGCTACTTCACGTGAAGTAGTGGAGTCTACAATTTATAGATAGCTTCTTGGTTCACTCATGTATTTGGTGAACACACATCCAGACATGTGTTATTCAGTTGACCAACTTATTAAAGCAATGGTTAAGCTAACCAAACTGTATTGAAAGGCGGAAAAGCATGTGTTGATATACCTCAGAGGCACTACTCAATTTGGGCTTTGGTACAGATAGACAGAGGGAGTGAAGTTGCAAGGATTCACAGTTGTATATTGGGTGGGGAGTCCATCAAATAAGAAGAGCACATCAGGAGGAATTTTCAGCGTTGGGTCAACAATGATTTCTTAGTACAAAAGGAACCAGAGATATGCGGCACTCAGCCCAGCTAAAGTAGAGTACGTGGCTGCAAGTCAAGCAACATGTGAGGCTATCTGGATGAGAATATTATGGTTGGGTTATTTAGTCAGAAGATGTATCCTATAGTGATGTATTGCTACAATTAGAGTTGTATCAAACTCTATGAGAATCCAGTATTTCATGATCAATCCAAGCTGCCATATCGACATCCACTATCACAATCTATGAGATTGTGTGTAGAGGCAGATTATGTTGTTGCAATACATTTCAACAAAGGACCAAGATGCAGATATTTTGTCAAAGGCCTTGTCCAGAAGAAAATTCGAGTTCGATAGAAGCAGGATTGGGGTACCTGATAATCCCTTTCTTGTTCAGAGGGGACGTTGAAATTGCAGCAAGAAAATCTAGTTTTGAATTTGCCTTGGTCAAACAAGATTAAAATTTCAATTTCAATTTCAACATAATACTTGGAGGTAGTTGATTGAGGTGACATGGCTCTTGTCACTTAGTTAACTCAGTAAATTCCAGTTGGAGACACTTAAGTTCAGTTCTACATGATTGATTTATAATTTGTAGCAATCTATTTTAGTTAATTTGAGTTACTGTTTGTTTAGCTTGTTCTAACTGTCAGAAGAACTGTAACAACCCTAGTGAAAATTCCATGTAATAAAAAGTAAATAAAGGAAAAATAATAACCACAAATGATGGGACACTTATTCCAAGCTGAATGTTGGGCATAATCCTAGTGATGGGGATCACTTGTGATTGTTTATGGCCAAGGAAATTCGCAAAGGCAGTGGCTAAATCTTTGGAAAGACAAAATGGCATTTTTGGCACAATTATTTATGAAAATTATGGAAATTAGGAGAAAAGGGAGGTGAAAGGTCACAGGTTGCATGTGAGGAGGAAAATGAAGGAAAATAATGGGAAATGAAGAAAATAGAGGCCTCATTCATAAAAAGGCTTCTCATGATCAGTTGGTAACCTTTTGCCAGTTGAGTTTTGGAGCTCTCTCATTATTCTCTCTCTCTCATACTCTTGGAGACTTAGAGTTTTCTTGGAGTACCCTTGGTGGGTGTGGCGTACTTGGATTTTTGGAGCAAGAAGACAAAGGAAGAGCAAGAAAGTGCAAGAGGGCATCGAGATCAACAACTACATCATATTTTATTATAGGTATCGAGTTGCATGTATGTTTCCTTCACTAGTTTTGGCATGCATGGCATCTGCATGTGGATTTTTGGCTGTGATCTGTCATTGGCATGGAGGATGTCTGAGATTGACAATAGATTTCCCAGCCTTGCCATTTCCTGGATAACCATGGTGATTGTGGGTTTACTTTCATTATTTTGTTTTGGCTGGTTCTCATGTTTCCTTAGCTTGGGTTGACTTATTAGTCCTGGAAGCCCTGGTTCGAGAAACGCTTTGGAAGCCCTATAACAACTTGGGTTGAGTTACTAGTCCTGGAAGCCTTGGTTGGAAAAATGCTTTGGAAGCCCTTGGTGGGTTGAGTTACTAGTCTTGGAAGCCCTGGTTGGACAAACACTCTAGAAGCCCTATATCAGTAGTGGGTTGAGTTACTAGTCCTGGAAGCCTTGGTTGGATCTGGAAGCCCTGGAAGGCTTGGAGGGAGACCAAACTGTTGATGGTTTTATGATGTTTGACCATGAAGTGGAATCACTGTTTGATGGGTTGAGGTGGATGGCCTCTGGAATCCCTAGATGAGTTTTGATTTACGTGTTCTATGAGATCCCACATTCATGCTTGGAATATGGCACAAGGGTGAATGACTAAAGAGAGATTGGGCTCAGCCATTCTATGGTCGGGTGGAACATGGAAGTCCCATCTTGGGTTTGGATTTTGCATCATTAATGAAAGGTTCTTTCTTCTTGTATTTCTATGAGAATTTTGATGGATTTTATGTGGTCTATATGGTTTTACTTTCATGAGTATTTCTGTCCCTATTATGTTGGTTATGTATGTGTTTTATGACAACACTCCATGTATGACTTTCCTCATGTTTTTACTTGTAATTGAATGATCAATTTATCTATGACCTAATGGATGGAATGGAAGTTGATGTGTTGAGGCATCAATGGTTCTTAACGATTCTCATATAAGTATGAGACCCCTATGCTCAAAAATATTAACTACACATGTGGATTACACATTTGCAATATGTTTGATGAAATGTTTGTCATGGCTAGTAGGGTTCTAGTTAATGTCCTAAACAAGTATTTCCTTTAATATTGTCATTTCCATGTTATTTGATTGATTTGAAGAGATGGTTCAATTCTGGGCAGTGACCTGGGCTTTGGGCCTGAAAAAGTGGTTGAAATCCCAGAGTTGCTGGCATAACACTGACAATTTTGGTCTCTAGTCATTGGCAGGCAAGCTTGTGAGAGCGATTTCGGGTTTCTGGCCGTACTCATGCCTATAGCATGGGAGAAAATGTGCCTTAAATTGTCCAAAATCTCAGTGTGACCCCAAGGAAAGTTTTCTAAAGTATTGGATTGGTTCATGGGGGTCATGTAGCTAATGATTAATGTCTTTATGGTGCATTTCCATGAGTTCCACTTAACATGACTTAGGAGGATGAATCATATCATAGTGGCCTCTCATCGCATGTTTACCCTAACTGGACGATTGCTTGGGTAGATGTGGGAGGAGGGTGTTACAGAGTGGTATTAGAGCATGGTTCACCCCTCGAACTGGATGGACTATGTGTTGGTCATGCATGTATGTCATTTTCTTGTGTGTCTCTCACCCTTGCATTCCATGTGCTTGTTTCATTTGCATGATGTTCTTCATGGTTGAAGTGATGTCATCATGTGAAATTTGAGGTGTGCTTGTGAAATGCATTGTTGTGAGTGTATATCTACTTACATGTCGATTTATGTCGCATACATGTATGGTTACATTATGTTTGGTTACATCCTTGTATGCTTGGTTTCATGTATCATTCTTGCAGGTTTGATTACAAATATTGTCCATTCATGCTTGGTCATATGTGTTTATGCATATGTGTGAATGGTTATGCATCGCTTATGCATGTTCATTTTTGCATGTGTTCAATGGTATAGTGACGTAATGATGGTGGTTGTCAGGCATGAGGTCGTGGTGTGTTGTTGTTCTTGATATCATGCATTAATGACTGGACCCTAGCTAGAATGATGGTTGCATGGTCATATGCTTATAATTTATGTTTCTATATGTTGTCATGATTATGTTATACATGTATCAATCTGATTTGTTAATCTTGCAGACAAGGTATCCTCCCTATTAGTGTCAGTCTTTTCAGCCTTCCTCCAGTGATCAAACATGCTCTTACAAAGTGATTTTAAGGTGTCAAGGTCAAATTTTGTCATTTCAGTTAGTCTTCAAGCAAAATTTGGTCACTAGGCATTAGGCCTAGGGTTTGATTTTACCCTTGTCAAAGTTGTCCAAATGAAATTCCATGTCACCATTCAACTGAGTGTACCATCATTCAAAGGGTTGTCATCATCATGTCAAGTTCCACTGGGTCATTT
>APFE031753596.1:0-10440 GCA_000404065.3 Pinus taeda
GACGCGGACGCCCAGGTGACATAGCAGGGTGGCGGGCTACGTGGAGGGCCACGGGGCACGGGGGCGCGAAGGAGTGAAAGGACGTGGAAGTACGACATTGGCGGGAAGTGGGGTGACGTCATGCTGGCGGAGGGGTGACGTGGTGGGAGGGCGGTATGAGGATGGCAGTAAGCGGTTTCCCCGGCAGGCCCTCCGGCGGTAAGTGGTTTGGAGGGGGGGGCAGCGAACACATTCCGTGCCTGACGCGTGGCGGGGGTACGGCAGCAATACCGCCCATCCCCCGGCCGTCAAAGGTCGGGCATGTTCGTGGGCGGATCGACCGCCCACCGTTGGATGGAGGGGCGGAAGATCTGACGGCTGGCGGAAATCGGGATGTCTCAGCGTGTTAATACAGTGGGGGACCCGCCGAGGAATTAAATATTGGTTAAATAAAAAGGCCGCGGGGGTGTAAGAAACCATAGGTTTTTGGGTTTTGTGGGTTTATTTGCCCGTGCAACTCTAATTAAAATTTCATTCTTGACTTTAGAAAGTGGGTTTTTTAAGCGGAGAAGGGGAGAAGGGTTATGAGGGGCGGGGAACTTTGGTTTTATGACTTTTTCGGGGTTTTTCCAATTTTTAGCAAAAGGGTTATGGATAAAATGGGTTTTATGGTGACTGTTCTTTACAGATGAGGGCTATATGAGCAAGATGAGGCACAATGAGAGGGGAGGCCTGGGAGGTTCATCAAAGTGACCAGGTGTCATTTTGATTCCTTTCAAACAGGACATATGGCTATAGCACCGGGGGGGGGGATATTTATAGACATTCTGGGGTTTATACACCATGGTGTTTATAGTAATAGGGATAATGGGGGATAGGGAGCTAAGTAGTAGGGTTAGTAGTTAATATGGAGAAAACACATGAGTGAGGAGTAGTTCAAAATGAAAAGATTTTGCACAAGAGATGTGGCCTTTCCAAACCATAAGAATGTTAAACATTTGAATCTCTTAAGCTTTATGCAACTTGGGGAAGGGAGTTAGTAATGAGTATTTTACAAATGAAAGACAGGGGAGTTAGTCATGCTCCAGTGCTGTTCTTCCTGAAGATGTTTCAGCAACTTTGACTTGGAAGATAAACAATTTCTGCAACCCCATCTACCTACCCACCTATTTCACCTAACATTTTTTCTTCTTCTTTGGAGGGTGCACTTGGACTTGCAGACCCTTTGCATGCCTTTTCTTTTATTGGCTTTTCTCATATTCCCTATCTAATGCAACCCTTATTCCTTCCAAGGTCCCAGATTCGATAGTTGGGAACCTTTGTTTCTCTACCTATCTACTGATCTGCCAAGATTAAACAGTTTGGACAGATATCATTCTCTATTCTACAACAAGTAAATTGAAAACATGGCATGATCCAGATTAGACTGTTGGACCATCCATCAAAATTAAGTTCATGTCAAAACTGAGACAGGCATTAGTCCTTTTTGAGGAAATATGTGATCTTTGCATCATCAAAGCAGAGCATATTTGGACCTTTGATCTCCAATCACGAAATATGAAACCTATTGGTATAGGTATCTAACAGTGGCTCCACATGGGGATGGTTTTTCTCCTGGAAAGACCAAGAACAGCAGGTCAGTGTGCCTTAGTTCTTATACTGCTTCTCTGGCACTTTTGGGGTTCTGTTACTGATGAACTGAAATACATCCTGTTTTCCCATTTCATTCTTTATCTGTAATGCCTTCAGAGTGATCTCACCTTCATGCTCCTATAAGAACAATATATACAATACACACAGGATTTATATACATAGATTATGTACAGATTATGCTAACTCTTTTATGGGAGGTAATTAACATAGTGCTTTAGCATCCTGCCATTGATAGGGCCTTCCTCTAAGTCAGTTTCCTCCAAATTTTGCAGAAAATAGGTGTTATTTCCTTGCACAGCTTGTATTAAGAATGGTCCTCTCCAAAGGGAGTCAAACTTCCCATGTTTACCTTTGCTCTCTCTTCTTGAATCCCATTTGAGGACTTTGTCACCTATGTTGAAATTCTCTGCTTTGGTTCTTCTGTCAAATGCCCTTTTAAGTTTTTCTTGCAGCAGTTGAACTCTGTTGAATACTTCCTCCCTGGTTTGCTGTAAACCTATAATCTGATTTATCCTTCTTTGCATGTCATTGGGCTCAGCTTGGCACTCCTGGAGCATCTTCATAGCAGGGATCCCTAATGATGAAGGGAATTTAGCCTCTAAACCATAGACTAAATCATATGGGCTGACCCCAATTGATCTCTTAGTTGTTAGTCTGTCTGCCCATAATGCATTTACTAGTTTCTTGTGCCAATTTTTCTTGTTCTCCTCTAATAATTTCTTGATCATATTTACCAGGCTTTTGTTTGAGGATTCTGCCAGCCCATTGCCCTGGGGATAGTATGCTGTAGAGTGGCCCAATGTAATATGAAATTTATGGCAGAAACTCACCATTTTCTTAGATCTGAATGCAGTAGCATTATCTGTTATTATTTTGTCAGGACATCCAAATCTAGCCAGAATGTTTGTTTCCAAGAATTGAATGATGGTAGAGTCATTTGCTTGCCTGCATGGAATTGCCTCAATCCACTTTGTAAAGTAATCTGTTGCTGTAAGAATCTACCTGTGTTGCCCTGAAGAAGAGGGGTTGATTTCTCCAATGAAATCAAGGCCCCATTGCTGGAATGGTTTCTCTGTTGCAATAGGCCTCAGGGGTAAAGGCAGCAGCTGTCTTTTTCCTTCAAACACTTGGCATTTGTGACATGCAGTGGTGAATCTCTTGGCATCAGAAAAGACAGTGGGCCAGTAATATCCAGCCCTCAGTATTTTGTTCACAGTGGATTTCCAGTAAAGATGACCACCACATTCTCCTGCATGAAATTCTTCCATGATCCTGTTGGCTTCATTTTCAATTAGGCAATTTAACAAGATTCCCTCATGATTCCTCCAAAGCAAATTCTCTTCCATGACACAGAATTTAGAGGCTTTCATTTTCACAAACCTACTCTTGGTCCTGGACAGTCCTGGGGGAGCACACAGGTTTTGCAATACATAACAGATATCAGAATACCAAGGGGATTGCTCAAAGGCTACATTGATCTTTGGAGTCGCCAGCTCCTGTTCACTGTCTAGTTGGTTTATGTCGAGGGCTTGGAAGTTTGTTTCAGACATTAGTTTTGCTAAGCCTTGCCCTTTTATAAGTTTGGTAGGCTTTATTTCTATGTCAAATTCCAAAATACTTGCTATCCATTTGCCTCTTCTGCCCTCTAAGTTCTCCTGTGTAAGGATGTCTTTGACAATTGGGTTTGGTACATAAGCAACTACATGAGAATAAAGGATATAAATCCTGAAGTCTTTGATGGCTTTGACCAGGGCATAGGCCTGTTTTTCCATAATTTGGTATTTGAGGGGGGCATCTCTTAAAGCTTTGCTGAAGAAGGCTATGGGTTTTTCATTTCCTAAATCATCCTTTTGAAGCAAAACTGCAGCAACTGTATGTTCAGAGGCAAAGGAGAAAATGATGAAGTCTCTGTCAAATTGAGGGCTGGTTAGGACAGGGGTTTGGGTGAGAGCAAGTTTGATGCTTTCAAAGGCTTGTTTAGCATCCATTGTCCATTTAACTTTGGAATCTTTCCTGAGCATATTATTGAGCAATCTGCTCAGCTCAGCCAAATTTGGGATAAATCTTCTTAAAAAGTTGATTTTCCCCAGAAAGGCTTGTAATTCTTTTATGTTTCTGGGATGGGGCATATTTTGGATGGCCTGGATTCTATCTGGATCAATTCTAATGCCATCCTTGGAGATAATGTGTCCTAGTAGCTTACCTTCCTCCAGACCGAAAATGGATTTCTTGGGATTCAATGATATCCCATATTTTCTGCACTTCAGAAAGATTTGTCTGAGGTGATTTAGATGTTCATGATCTGATTTGGAAAATGGTGTAAGATCATCCAGATAAATGACTAGGAAGTCATGAATTTCTTTGGCAAAGGCAATATCCATTGCTCTTTGGAATGTAGCCCCTGCATTCTTTAAACCAAAAGGCATTTTAACATATTTGAAGGTCCCCCATGGGGTTGTGAATGCTGTTTTGTCCTGATCATCAGGGTGTACTAGAATCTGGTTAAAACCTGAAAAACCATCCAACAAGGAAATCCTTGAAGAACCTACCACTCTTTGCAAAATGTGGTCCATTTTAGGTAGGGGGTAGTTGTCCTTCAGTGAGACTTGGTTGAGGTTTCTTAAGTCCACACAGAGCCTAATTTCACCTGTTTTCTTCCTTGTGGGAACTAGGTTTGAAATCCAATCAGAAAACCTGATTGGTGCTATTATTCCTGCTTTATACATCTTTTGGACTTCTTGCTCCATTGCTGGGAGGAGCATGGGGTTTATTCTTCTCAATTTTTGTTTAAAGGGCTTTTGGTTTGGCTTGAGTGGGATTGTATGCTGTATAACAGAAGTATCATAGTATTTAAGGTCCTCATAACTCCATGCAAATACATCCTGAAATTCTTTAAACAAATCAATGTATTTGGGCTTTTGGTCAGGTGGCAATGCAGCTGACAGTTTTATTATTTTGGGTTGTTGAACTGTCCCTATGTTATGTTCTTCAATGGCAGCATTTAGGGGTTCAAACTTCGGTTTATTAGGGACATCATTTGAATCAAAAATATCTTCTAATGGAGCTAAGCCTATGGGCAGAAAATTGCTCTTTAGCTCTATCATTTCAGTTTCATCTTCATATCTTTCTTGATGCTCAAACTGTTGAATTTCTTGAATGTTGTTCTGATTAAAAATTGTAGGATGCAACATTTGGTGTGCAGTTCTGGGTGACAGTATTTGGTTGTCATCTAAGTTGAGTATTTGCAATTGACTTGCTGGCTGAGTGTCTATTTTGAGGCCTAAAAATTCTTCCTGTAGATTCAGGAAATTTTTGATTTGTGTATCATTGTCAAATACTTGCCAGTCTGTTATGTTGTTTGGGACTGACGGCCTATGTTTCACCTCAGCTGTGAAACGGTGATGAGGGTTGAAGGGTAGTTTGCAAGTACTTGCAAACATAGCTAAGCTATGTGCATGCATGTTTTGGGACCTAGGGACTTTGGTGACCTGGAATTCAACAAAAGATTTGAGTAGCTCGGTAGCTACAGCTCTGTAAGACCTGAGTCTATTATCTTTGGTAACAAAATTGCCCTTAACCTGTTGAATAACCAAGTCAGAATCCCCTCGGATTGATACTTTGGTAACTTCAAGGGATTTCACCAACTTGAGGCCTAGTAACAGGGCCTCATATTCGGCCATATTGTTGGTACATCTAAAGTTCAGTCTATAAGCCCTTCCCTCTGCATAACTGCTTTCTTTATTGTGCACCCATACTCCTGCTCCTGCCCCTAACTTGTTGACTGAACCATCAAACTCTAGGAACCATAAAGACTCCTTTTTTAGGGGGTTTTGGGTAAAATCTGTGTAGCATGTATTTGTGATCTGGAGCATGGATTGATTTTCTGGTTGGGTGTGCTTGACTTTGGTATTGTGTTTTTACTGCTGTTTGTTTTGTGACCTAGAATATTAGTGTTGTCTGTTTCAATTTGTGCTTGAATATCAGGGTCTTGTTTTTCAGCAGTTTGATTGGTTTTATTTGTCTGAACAGGTTCATTATTGTTGTTGCCCATGTTGTCATTGAATAGGATGTATGAGTCCGTATCAGAGTGGACTGCATATATGGGAAAGTTTTGGGGTTTCTCTTTACTACTGACCATGTATTTCATCAGTGACTCCCTATACAGTCTCTTGGATTGACCAAAGACTGCAATAGTTGCATAAGACATGTCCAGTTGAAGTGATCCTTGGAGTTTGGCTCCCCATGATCTTGACAATAACATCCCATATTTGGCTGGAATATCCGCAACAACTACATCCATTAAGATGGTTTTGTTGGGATATTGGACCAAAGACACACATAGGTCTTTTATTAGGCCTAAACATTTGACTTGACTGGAGTCAAATGAAAAGAGGTTCTTGTAAGGTCTTGTGATATCAAGATTTAGCCTTTCCATCACTGATCTTGGCATTAAGTTGTGAGATGCGCCTGAGTCAAACATTGCATTGTGCAATATTTTGTCATGCACATGTAGGCTAACATAGAAAGGTAAGATCCCTGAGTCTGCTGGTTTTCCATCAACCTCAGGGCCAAAGAGCAGTTCAGGGGTGTCATCCAACACATTAACGTTATCCGCATTGTCTTTGCTTTTGTCATTGTTGAGTTGGAGAGATTTCTGAATTTGCTGTTTGTAGATCTTATTTTTGGCAAGTTCTGCCAGGGGTATGGTTATTTTCAGTTTGCCTATTTCAGTTTCTAAGTCAAAGGGCTTTTCTGTTTGTGCTTTGGTGAGTTTACTCTCTTTGTCCTTTGAGCTTTGTTCTTGTTCTAGAGGTTTATAGTTGTTGATCACCTCTTGAGACCCTTTGTTTGGCTTAGACTGTTCAACTGTTGAAGGTTGTGAATTTGATGTTTGTTCAGTGACATCTTCAATGGTTATTCCTATTGTGGGTGAATCAGTTGTGCTTTTTGGTTCTGCAACTATGGCACTTTTGGGCTGTAGTTTATCTTTTGTTTTGTCAGGTTGTGTTACATTAACAGTCCTACTTCTTAACTTGTACTGTTTATGCACCTCATAAACAGCAGTGTCATAGCCTTGCTTGAAATCAAATGATTCCCCTGAGCTAGTCTGAAACTGTTTGATATCCTCCTCATCCTGGTCTTCTTGGCTCAGAAAGATTTGGTCCCTATCATCAAGGCCCATCAGGTGGATATGGGCGTCTTCTGTTTGATTTTCAGATGTGGAAGTCTCGGCATAGTTTTCCTGAAATGGTGGTCTGATTTCTGGATCGTTATTGGCTTTGCTGCCCCCAGGGTTTAGGTTCCTTCTGAAATTGGGATTCCTGTTGGAGTTGTTTAGTGGTGCCTCCCATGAAGATTTTCTTTCCACAGATTCAACCCTGTCACCCAACCTCTTCATGCCAGCTATTATTGCATCTAACTTTTGGTCTAAAGCTGAGGGTTCTTCTTTAGGGACAACTTTCTTCTCTGTTCTGGCCCTATTCCTTTTGGCAATCAGGTTTGCTTCCACTGTGACAACAACTCTCTGAGCTTCTTCAAGGGATCTAGGGTCTCTTTCTTTAAGTTGATAGGCCATATCCGGATCAAACCCATCTGGGAATTTGTATAGTGCCAAATCAGGAGGGGGCCTTAGGTTCTGAGGTATAGCATTATAGACATTGTTGAACCTAGCACAATATTCCAGTACTTTTTCTTGAGCACCTCTTCTAATGGTATCATACTCACCCAGTATGTGTAGAGGATCTTTCTTTTTCTCCCATCTGTTGGTGAAGGACTGGTAAAGTTCTTCAGGGGTAGTGATGCTGTTTGCAGGCAAAGATCTGAACCATGTTCTTACATCCCCTGTCAGGCTTTGGACAAATATCCTCATCCTTATAGTTTCATCATCTATTTCATAGTTTTCAAAGTAGTCTTGCATTTTCTTGGTATGCTGGATGGCAGAATAAGGGCCAGTGGAGTCAAAATAGATTATTTTGGCCTGATAGTCTTGGGGTAAGGCCACTGGGTTGGCAGGTAATTGCAGAGGTGCATACCTGGCCATGTTTGCTGGATTCTGGGGGTTAATCAGTACCACTGGGATAAGAGGAACAGCAGGTATCACGGGGAGGGGTTGAAAGACTTGTGTGGGAGAAGAAGGTATGGGTGGGGGACTTTGGGATGTTGATGGGGAACTGGGGGAATTAGGAGTAGAACGTACTAAGACCTTGACAGGAGTTGAGATTGAGTCAGGAAGCACTGCCTGTGGACTGATGTCAGCACGCTGGTCTTGTGTTTGCTGGTTTCTAACAAACTTGAGGACAGTGTTGGGGTTTTCGAATATGGTAGGAGGGTTGGGATCAGGGTTATTCCTTGTGTACCTGAGGTTTTTCTTGGGAGCCAGTTTTCTGAACTAGTCCTATAAAGTATTATGGAAGTTTTGTACAACCAGGACTGGTCTAAAGCTCTAAAGCTCTGTAGATTTGTAACGTTTGAAAACAAGTCTGGTTCAACTCTTCCTTTAGGCTGCAAGTGTTTAGATAGGAGCGGTTTAGAGATGTCTTAACTGATATTCAGATTGTGAGGGTGATTTCTTGACAGGCTTTAGGCTTTAGATCCTGAAACTTCCCCAGTGGAGTCGCCATTTATGTTAACACCCAGGTTGTCCTCTTTGACTCCCAAGAGGATACGGCCGGGGTAACCACTAACCAAGCTTTGGGCTGCAGCTTCTAGCCCAGCTGCAGTCAGAGAGGGCTCTCTCTATGTGGACTTGGTCACTGCTTGCAGTGAAAGTTTAGGCTAGTTATGATATCTGTTTTTGTTTTTAAGTGTTTTTGGTTTTTTAAATGTTTGGTTGGGAGGATGCCTCTGATTTTTCTTTGGAGTATATCAATAGGCAAGACTAATCCATTGGGCAATGGGGTCCAAGAGCGTTCTGTTTTGAAATCTTGGTTTCGGTGAGGATGAAAGCTACAAGGCCTGTGTGCATTTCATGAAACAAAATGTAATAGAGATAACTAGGTGTCTACAGATAGCAATGAGCAATTAAGAGTTCCTTACTAAGCGGTATATTTGTGAAAAGGCTTGCTGTCTAAGAGCAACTACTTGAATTCCTAAACAACAATACACAGTGGTGATGTGGTATTTAAAGGTAACATTTAAGAATTACGCTTTAAAACACCTTATCAGAGGAAAACACAGGAGACAGTTCAGATTGAGCTCAGGGTAGTCAAAGACTAAATCCTGATACTATCCTTTCTCTTCACTATCTGGAGCTTAAACACATAGCAAACATGTGATACATATGAAATAACAGAACACAGATGAAACAAAGAGTCACGAGAAAAGAACTTATTTGAATCATGTAATGCAGAGGAATCTTGCTGCTTCGAGCCACACACCACCAAAAATCAAAAGAGAGCAACCATCTTTCAGAAGTCCCACTATCTTTGTATTAAAATTGCCTGAAGATTACAATATCTGGAAATACAGAGAAGAACAGAGTTTCTTTACATCCGGAGTCCAACCCCTCCCTCAAAATGCGAGGGTCAATATATAGGGTTTTACATACAAAAAATCTCTCAGGAATGGAGTCGTCTGAGAGGGAAAATCTCTTACATTTGTTCAGAGGAAGTAGATGAGAAGTTATTACAAGGGTACATGCTTCTTTAAAGCTATTAACTCTTGACAAGATGACTTGTTGACCTTCGAGCACTACGGAGCTAACTGCGCAGTTTTTCATAGATAAAGTGCTGGAGTACTCTGTTACTTCCGATTTTCTGTATCTTTCTTGCTCTTGTAGCCTGTACCTGTTGATGTTGATACCGAGTACCTGTGTTGTGTACCTGTGCTGAGTTGGCTCAGCGTCTTCGTGCTTGCTTTAATAGCTTTGGCTACCTGTTTGGCGCAATATGGACTAATTGCTGCAGAAAGTTTCTTTTCCCCTAGCCTTGGTTCAAAAGTAGCCCTACCAGGTCATGCCACGTTTCGGGATGGGGAAGCTGGTGCTTCAAAATTGCCCCAACGGTCTCATCGGCCTCTGTGTACTTGTAAAAATCGGGAGACTTATCAAACAGATGTGCCACCTCATTTTTAATGAAAAACAAATCATCTAATTTATTAAAAAGAACCTGTCCTGTTAGTGGGCCTGCTGTAGATGACCCTGAAGCCTCAGCAATCTGCATAGCTGAAAAGGTGCTCAGCCTTTTAATGTACTTCTCATAAGAGAGAAGCTTTCCTGATTCCTCCAGACTGGGAAGCCCTTTGTCCTGCAGGGTTGTGAACCTGTTCTGGAACTTGGCTATATCTGCTTGCATGTCATGCACCCTTCTGTCCAGTGTTTGGATCAAGTTCCTCATTGTTGTGGTTTTCTTAATTACAGAAATAGTTTCAGTCCTGTTTTCAATTCCCATTTGGATCAGCTGAGAACTATTCCTGTGATTCAAAATTTCTATCATCTTAGGGGCAAGGTCTGCCATGTTGCCTAGCTCATTTCTTGCTCTGTGTAGCTCTTTCTTTGCCTTGCCAATTAGCCCTATCTGCTCATATATAGCAACTATGTATTCCCACTGGTTAGTGATTACCTGCCCAATGGCAGTCCATATCACCTGCTTGATTTCTACAGTCACCTCCTCAAAATTGAGCTTTTTCTCCAGTTCTGCAATGGTCTTCTTCAAGGCTTTTACCTCCCTTTCCCTCTCAGCCACGGTCATTTTTGATTTATCATAGCTGGCTTCCAGTTTGGCCAACTTCTCCTTGGTGACATTTATCTCTGAGACCTGGCCCTCCAACTCCTTGACAGCCTTCATCATTTCTTCCATGCTCAGGCTGGAT
>APFE031753598.1:0-11225 GCA_000404065.3 Pinus taeda
GACTCAACTACTTTTGACACATGGGAACTGATTGATCTATGATCATGGGCAGCACATGGATAGATGAGACAGGTGTATACTTGTTTCTATGGCAGACTTGAGGGATGACACATTGTAGATATGATGGAGGTTGCTTCATGGACCTGGATGTGGCACACTGAGAGTTGGGGGTTGATGAGATGGTCTCTTCATATTGAGGAGGCACACATATGGATGATGTTGGGATAGATGTGGCTGATTTCATGTAGCACATTGACACCAAACATCATGGATGACATGTTGCAGATGAGATGGAGTCTACTTCATGGACCTAAGCATGGTTTACTTATGGAGATGGATTCTTGATTGAGTTCAGGATGTGACAGGGATGTTTTGAGAAACAACTGATTGTGGCATGAGGATGTGTATTCTCATGGTTTGAGCGTGATGGTTTGACTGATCATCTGACTAGTTCAAACATGGGGATTAGTAGTGTATAGAGATCTGTTAGCATTACGTTGGAGTATCATGGCAGCGGTTCACATGAGGACGACACATGATGAGGTCGACACGATATGTTGCAGTGGGCATGTAGCTTGAGATGGAGGGGCCAGCCTTCCATGATGGAGCAGCATGTGGAGATTGTGACATGGTGGTTGATGATCATGGATTGAGATGACTTCCGACATATGGCACCGATGGGTGCATACCTTGGTATGGTGATCTTGGTGACAGATGGTTGCCGAGGTGAGACATGGTGGAGATGGTGGTTCTACATATGTTGTAGTGATGGTTGCAGTATGTGGAGGAGTTGACATCATGGATGATCTTGGTGGATGGTTACCAGGATGGTATGTTGTCGAGGAAGACAACGATTTCAGGTGGAGGAGGATGTAAGGTCCTCGGGTGTGCGGTGCGGTTGGGCGTCGGGCGACCGGGCGCGTGCACAAGACGGGCGGTCATGCATGACCGAACGATGGTTGAGCGGGTGGTTATGCGACGAGCTGTGGTAGATATGCGACGAACTTATGCGACGTTATGATGAGCGACTAAGTGTTATACGATGGAGTTTATACCCACGTTTGGAGGTTTGCAATGGGGGTTGGCCGACCTACGTTGGGAGGTAAGGCTGACTTGGTAGAATGCCCAAATTGCGATGGAGGGGTGTGTGGGTGGTCGGCTAGGTAGCCCCACCCACTATTACGATGGGTATATACACTTGAGAGTTGGAGCACTTGGAGAACTCATTCACACTTGATCATACGCACTCCTCTCTTGGAGTAAGGCACTTGTGCGCAGATTAGAAGGGAGATGAGTGCATAGCTCATGCGCTCCCTTGGTAGAGTCGCACTTGGTGAAGCTCTTGGTGAAGAGGTGAACGTGTTGGGCAAGACGTACCCAAGGTGATCGTGCGGAGGGTCGATTTGTGTGACGACTTGGTGTGGGTGTCTTGGTGACTCGAGTGAGCGCTCGCCCATCGTGCAAGTGTGCACGAGGACTTGTTGGAGTGTTGGTGTCAGGACCTGCAGTTTGTGCGACGGGCAGGGCGACTCCACCATGCGAAGTGCGTGCAAAACATGAAACGAAATGAACCTTGGGCGAGTTGAAGGGGCGATCCCATGAGTTGGGCGGGCCGACCATCCTCTAGGTGAGACAACACATTATGAACGAGTCGGCTGGGCGTTTGGTGTGGGTCGGCCGGGTGACACAACCCGCCACCCGCCCGTATATATTGGAGGGCGTTTGGAGGTAAACGACCATCGATCAAGAAATTGATTAACAAGTTCGAACACAGAGTTCTGAAGTGTGTGGATTAGCCTGCACGACAGGCTGAACTCGGGTGTGAACTCGTTCAGAAAAGTCGTTCGGACAGTTGTTCGGGAAAATCGTTCGGACAATCATTCGAGAAACTCGTTCGGAAAGTCATTCAGAAAAGTCGTTCGGGAAACTCGTTCGGACAGTCATTCAGAAAAATCGTTCCGACAGTCGTTCAGAAAAGTCATTCAGGAAAGTCGTTCAAAAAAGTCGTTCAGGCAGGTCGTTCGGACAGTCGTTCAGGCAGGTCGTTCAGGCAGGTCGTTCGGACAATCATTCAGGCAGGTCATTCGGGCAAGTCGTTCAGGCAGGTCATTCGGGCAAGTCGTTCAGGCAGGTCGTTCGGGAGGTCGTTCAGGCAGGACCTGGGTGAGGTCGTTCGGGTGACCCGGGCGAGGTCGTGTGGCGACCAAGGTGAGGTCGTTCGGGTGGCCAGGTGAGGGTGCGCCATGCACGACGAAACGGTGAAGTGTTGAGATTGTGAACGGAGGTGTGTCTCGGGCAGAGGCGCCCGTGTGTGGCGACTTGGAGGCGCGCCCAAGTTGGGCAAACAACACGATCGTGCGACGATGTGAACGAAGGGTTGGTGAGTCGTTCGACGACCGTGCGGAGGTGCCGACGAGCTGGGCAGCCGAGTTTGCCAAAGTTGTGAAAATTGGCTAAGTGTAAATTTGGGGTTTCCCAAGATTTAACTTGTGCATTGTAAAAACGAAAGATTGTATAATATATTGTTGGGCAGACTCATATCTCAAGGAGTTGCCCCTCCCTTTATACTGTTGCATTTCTCTTATATAATGCTATTGATAATGAATGTGTATGGGTGTTCATTGGTATAAAGGCACATTAATAATACTTGGTAACGAAAAATAAACTAAGTACGGATGGTTAAGGCGTAGTCTACAATCGTAAGTATTGGTGAAAAGAAAACGGTTGGTAGTGCTGCACCTCACCAGCACGGTTGAAAGACCACTGTAAGCTTGGGGGCGTGAGAATTGGTATCAAAGCCATGAACAGGTTCGGGTGTTGAAGCATTGAAGCTGATACACAACTTGACAGTTGGTATCAGAGTTGTTGAACAGGTTCGGGTTTGAGCAGGGTTGCTCATGATGAAGTGACAGTGGAAGCAGGTACTGCAAGTGAAGGAAGTTAATTTCACATACAAGTGGAACAAGGGTTGGTTCATGATTGCAGGAACTTGGTGAAGCTGGTGAAGGTTGGAACCAGGTGTTGTAGACTCGGGCAGGCAGTACTACGTGATGGTCATACGATTTGGGCACTTGTCAGGTGGGCAAGTGGGACTGCATGTGGGCAGGTATACACGGTTTGGGCGTCTGTGGACCAAACGAAGTGCGAACCAGGGAAGACGTGTGACAAGGCATGGCAGGTTTGGAAGAATGCGAAGGGAAGCTCTTGCTTACCTTTTACAGGTTGAAGCGGATGAAAAAGGAGAATCCCCGGATTCGAGAGAAGCTTGCAGCCTTGGAAAAGAATGTTGAAGATGAGCTTCTTCAACTTGGTTGGACAATGGAGCAAGATGAAGTTGTAGATTGTACTGACAAGTAAGAGGAAGTCGTGATAGTTGAAGATGTTATAGACATGATCATGATGGAGGATGAGCTTGAGATTGATTAAGTTGGACCAGGATCGTGCAGTTTGCGGACATGTATGGATGAGGGTACTCTCTTGGAGGAACCTCATGATGATAATGATGATGTAATTACTATTGATACTTGTGTTTCACTTGAGCATTTAGTAGATGGACCGTATGCAGGGGAGGGCAAAGCCAGTATGCCGATGCTAGGGAGCATCTTACCATGGATGACTATGATGAGACCTTGTATGAAGAAGCAAGGATTGTTGATTGTTGCAGGACTTTTTGGGGTTGTTTGTGACCTTATGGTAGAAGGTACAAAGGCTCGTGACAAGGGTGGAACTTGATGATCGTTGCGGATGAATGGGTCATGCTTTAGCCACATGACTAAGTGCCCAGCATGACTCATGGACAGATTGGAGGGCACACACTTGAGTTGCTTGGGTGGACTTCTCATGGCTGAGACCAAGAGAAAGTCTTGGTGGAACCTTTGGTGGAGGAGCTATGATGGAGAGACTCATGTGATGATGATATGGTTGGGTGACCGAGTTCACTAGACCAAAGATTGCAGAATTGGGTGAGGATGACCGATTGTTGTGATGGGTCTACTTGGTTGGACTACATGGGCAACTTAGTCATGAACATTAGGTTGGAGACATGGAGCATGGCAGTATTATGCAGGTACATTATGTGGGAACACTTATAGAGGTGTCACTTATGAGCATCCAATGAGGAGAGCCAAAGCAGGGATGTTGTGCAGATGGATTTGCTAGTGTGACATGGAGATGTTTTATGTATGAGCTGATGGAGAGGTTGTGCACTCTTGTACAACAAGGCCACGGACTTGGATGGAGTTGTGAGCAGACTATGGGGCATTTCTACTACATGGAGAGCTGAGGCATCTTGCAGAGACCTTTGGGCCGAGACTTGTATGCTTGCTGAGATGTTGGTTGGGGATGGATTATGGAGCTCATGATGACATGAGATTGTTGTGACTTTTAGGGACTTCATATATGGTGGACTTAAGGGATCTGATGCATTGAGGAGCTGAGGTCAGAGACATTGATGCAGGATGGGGTGCATACTTTCAAGTACATGTATGGGAATGGCTTGAAAGAGTGACTTGATGTGGAGGATCGATATGAGACACTTTGGAGTGATGGAGTTACGATGATGATGATGCCTTGGTGGCAACACTTGGGCATGGGTTGAGCCGAGACTCAACTACTTTGGACAGCATGTTGCAGATGAGATGAGGGCTACTTCATGGACCTGAGCATGACTTACAATTATATGGATGGATTCTTGATCGAGTTGATGATGTGATGGGATGCTCAGAGAAACGACTGATGTTGGCATGAGGATGTTCACTCTCATGGTTTGAGCGTGATGGTTGGATTAGCTACCCAACTAGTTCAGACATGGGGACATGTAGTGTACAGAGATATGTTGGCATTGTGTTGGAGTATCATGGCAGCAGTTCACATGAGGACGACACATGATGAGGTCGACACGATATGTTGCAGTGAACATGTAGCTCGAGATGGAGGGGCCAACCTTCCACAATGGAGCAGCATGTGGAGATTGTGACAAGGTGGTTAATGATCATGGATTGAGAGGATATCTGATGTATGACATACCAATGGATGTATACCTTGGTATGGTGATCTTGGTGATAGATGGTTGCTGGGGTTAGATATTTTCGAGGACGACAATGACTTCCAGTGGGGGAGGATGTCAGGACCTACGGTTCATGCGACGGGTAGAGCGACTCCACCATGCGAAGTGCGTGTGAAACATGAAATGAAATGAACCTTGGGCGAGTTTATAAGGGGTTGGGCGAGTTGAGGGGGCGGTCCCATGAGTTGGGCAGGCCGACCATCCTCTGGGCATGACAACACATTATGAACGAGTCAGCTAGGCGTTTGGTGTGGGTCGGCCGGGTGACACAACCCGCCACCCGCCCATATATATTGGAGGGCGTTTGGAGGTAAATGACCATTAATCAAGCAATTGATCCACAAGTTCGAACACGGAGTTGTGAAGTGCGTGGATGAGCCCGCACGACGGGCAGAACTCGGGTGTGAACTCGTTCAGAAAAGTCGTTCGAACAGTCGTTCGGGAAAATCGTTCGGACAGTCGTTCGAGAAACTCGTTCGGACAGTCGTTCAGAAAAGTCGTTCAGGAAACTCGTTCGGAAAATCGTTCAGGCAGGTCATTCGGACAGTCATTCAGAAAAGTCGTTCAGGAAAGTCATTCAGGAAAGTCGTTCAGAAAAGTTGTTCAGGCAGGTTGTTCCAACAGTGATTCGGGCAGGTCGTTCAGGCAGGTCGTTCGGACAGTCGTTCAGGCAGGTGGTTCGGGCAAGTTGTTCAGGCAGGTCGTTCGGGAAAGTCGTTCAGGCAGGTCGTTCAGGAGGTCGTTCAAGAAGGACCTGGGTGACGTCGTTCGGGCGACCCGAGCGAGGTCATGTGGCGACCCGGGTGAGGTCGTTCGGGCGAACCGGGTGAAGTCGTGTAGCGACCCAGGTGAAGTCGTGCGGCGACTTGGGCGAAGTTGAACAGGTGAACGGGTGGACGTGCAGACGGGCGGCCGGGTGAGGGCGCGCCGTGCACGACTAAATGGTGAAGTGTTGAGATTGTGAACGGAGGTGTGTCTCGGGCAAAGGCGCCCATGTGTGGCGACTTGGAGGTGCGCCCAAGTTGGGCAAACAACACGATCGTGCGACGAGGTGAACGAAGGGTTGGTGAGTCGTGCAGCGACTGTGCGGAGGTGCCGACGAGCTGGGCAACCGAGTTTGCCGAAGTTGTGAAAATTGGCTAAGTGTAAATTTGGGTTTCCCAAGATTTAACTTGTTCATTGTAAAAACGAAAGATTGTATAATATATTGTTGGGAAGACTCATATTGCAGGGAGTTGCCCCTCCCTTTATACTGTTGCATTTCTCTTATATAATGTTGTTGATAATGAATGTGTATGGGTGTTCATTGGTATAAAGACACATTAATAATACTTGGTAACGAAAAATAAACTAAGTACGGATGGTTAAGGCGTAGTCTACAATCGTAAGTATTGGTGAAAAGAAAACGGTTGGTAGTGTCGCACCTCATCAGCACAGTTGAAAGACTACCGTAGGCTTGGGGGCGTGACAGTTGGTTTGTGGATGGAGGTGTGCCTTGGTGGGAGGCGCCCGTGTGTGGCGACTTGGAGGTGCGCCCGAGTTAGGTGAACAACACGACGGTGCGACGGGGTGAACGAAGGTTTGGTTAGTCGTGCGGCGACCGTGCGGAGGTGCCGTCGAGCTGGGCAACCGAGTTTGCTGAAGTTGTATATTTGGCTAAGTGTAAATTTGGGGTTTCCCAAGATTTAACTTGTGCATTGTAAAAACAAAATATTATATAATATATTGTTGGGCGGACTCATATTGCAGGGAGTTGCCCCTCCCTTTATACTGTTGCATTTCTCTTATATAATGCTATTGATAATGAATGTGTATGGGTGTTCATTGGTATAAAGGATAACATAATTATACTTGGTTGAGAATCACAAACTAAGTAGGAGAAAGTGTATTAAGGCATAGTCCATGTGCCCGAGTATTGTTAAAAAGAAAGTGTTCGGTGGTGCCGCACCTCGCCAGCACGGTTGAAAGACCACCGTAGGCTTGGGGTCGTGATAGGTTGGGTCCCAACTCTCTTTTCCTAGTCGCTTTCTTCCGTTCTACCCGTCCTCCTCCCCTCCCCTCGTTTCTTGTCTCATCTTTTTATAAATTAATTTTTACAATATTTATTTATTTATTATTATTACTATTATTATTATTTTTAACTAATTATTTATTCATGTATTTATTTTATTTATTTGTGGATTGATTTATTTTATTTTTCAGTATTATTTTATTTATTTATTTCTTTGTATTTATTAGCTAATTCCCCTCTAACTAACTATTAAATTATTAACCAATGAAATTAAAATAATTATATTTTTATTAAATTAACAACCAATTAAATTTAATTATTTATATTTTTATTTAGAGGTATAGTCCTTTATTAATTTAGATTATTTATATAAGGTCCCCAATCCAATTTAGCCATTGGCCTAGTTAGCCGTTGGAGGCTCTGCTCAAAGTTATTTAACGTGAAAAGCTGGATCTGGCTCTTCAACTTGTCCTGAGGATGAATCACATTAATTGTGAAAAGCTGGATCTGGCTCTTCAACTTGTCCTGAGGATGAATCACATTAATTGTGAAAAGCTGGATCTGGCTCTTCAACTTGTCCTGAGGATGAATCACATTAATTGGTTCGAAACGCGTCGACAAATGATAGATCTTGTGATTTACACCGAAAAATCTCTCGTAAAAACAAAAATTTTCGACTTATGCTTGAATTTAATGTAGTACTAAATAATATTAATATATGTTTGAGCCTTAATATAGTATTAAGTATTATTATACAAATTTATACATTAATATTAATATGAGGAATACATCATAAGGTAGAAGTCTTTATATAAAATATTATCATATCATTTATAGGAATTGAACTTGGGTGAGAAGGGTTCTAATTATTCGTCTTAACCATCCCAAATAAAACTAATAGACATTAAATGATATTTAAATATATTTAAATTTTAGTATAATATAAAATAATAGAAATTTATGTCTATGGGGTCTTGGATAGATAGTTATCCGGTGCTCTCATAAGACACTTCTTGATGTGAAGTCACCCTTTCAATTCCCTTCCCTGATCTAGGTGATATGTTTGAATATATAATCCTACAACTTACCAAAAAATATAATTATACATTATTAAAAATTAAAATTTATAATTAAATTTACCTCAATTTTTTTTATTAAAAAAATAACCTTTCAAATTAAATTATTCAAACAAAAACACTTTAAATTCAAATATATTTGGTTGAATTTTTAATATTTTATAAAATTATGAAAATATTTAATTTATTTTATAAAATTTATAGTCACACAAATTAAGTTACCGATTCATCTCAACATTTTCATAAAAATACGAAATATTAACTTTACATTAACAAATCCATAAAAACACTAAACGTCAACTTTCGCTTAACATTGATGAACTGTTCAAGATAAAACCTCTTTGCAGTTAAATACATTCGTTTTACTTCACACCATTAACTGTAACATTGCAATGAACAATTTCGATTGCGCTGAACACAATCTTATTATTGCAAACGTACCATTTTAAAAATGTAAGGCATTAGCTGAACACGTTTTTAAAATTTTGAACAGGCACTCGTCTTTAAAATCTTGTTATGCTTATCCCGAAGAAGGCCGACTTCGTGAATTATATGCAGGTCAGGCACTCGTTTCTAAAATCTTGTTATGCTTATCCCTAAGAAGGCCAACTTCGTGAATTATATGCAGGTCAGGAATTTCAGGACGTTCAATTCAAGATTAAGGGCTTGACACATTTCATTATTTTGAATGTATTTGTTAAAGTAATACTTGGTATCGTATTTTCATGCCGAACACTCATCAAAGTCGTTGGCAACTTTGTGATAGCGGCAGACGTAAGGAATCTTTTAATGACTATCGAGATACACGTAGTTTCTATTATGTCACTATTGATGTGGGAGAGATCATGCTGGCGGAGAGAAAAGTGGAGTAACTTATTTGAATAGCAGAACTGTGAATGTGATTATCTTATCTTGGCGTCTTGTTTGTCCAGTTTTCTCAATTTTCCCAATTGCGTGTGTCGATCGTATGTTAAGAATGAACGTAATCAAAGCGATTACTTGTTAAATATTGTCAAAGCTAGACAAGATGCATTGAATATTCTTCGACGTACTTTTATGGTCATTATCATTAATGAAATGAAATCAATAAAATAAGTGAACACGATAAAAATTAGTGAACAAATACATGGAATATCGTTCACATCCACGTGGGATAATTTAAAATATAACTAAAAGCGCTAAATGATGTTATTTAGATTTTTACATAATTAATAATATTTTATTTATAAATAAGTTTATTATTATTATTGATAATTAAAACAAACAATTACTATAATTCTCAAAGTTAGAAACACCATTCAGTTATTTTGTATTGCATTTAATAAACTATAGTACCCACTCCTTATACATATTTAGATAAATATATTATTGCATTTAGTAAATTATTGCATATCGTTTTTTGTTAGTTAGTAATGTTTAAAAAAGACAAATAGATTAAATATAAAAATAACTTATTAAAGAAAGTAAAGTTGTAAAATATGAAATTTATATCAATATATATACTATTTTTTCGATATTATTTTATATAGTATAATTATAATCGAAATCTTAATGTTTGTTGAATAATAGGTATTGTTTAATATTCGGTCTTAAAATTTTGGACTTATTAAGTGTATTAGGAAAAGATTAGCTTTATTAACACAATATAATAATTATATATAAATATATATATATATATATATAACACAAAAGGGCCTTGAACCTTATAATATTCGGTTTAAAAGAGGAAGTAGATGAGGATACTTTAGCCTTAGCCCAAACAGAATTACATAATAGATTACAAATTGAAACAATGTGTCTCACAGAAGCAACAAGGTTGGGGAAATTAACTGAGAATAAATGAAGACTAATCCGCATAAAGGATCATAGATTACAAATTGAAACAGTGTGTCTCACAGAAGCAACAAGGTTGGGGAAATTAACCGAGAATAAAGGAAGACTAATCCGCATAAATGTGAGCTCCACTGATCATAAGTACGACATACTTAGTAAAACCTCAAGTCTAAAAGGAACGAGAATATTCATAAATGAAGATCTCATTCCAGAAGATCAAGCAGAATTAAGAAAGGAGGTTCAAAAGGTAAAAGAAGCTAGAAAGGAAGGAAAATGGGCAATAATGAGAAATAGAAAAGCCCTTATTCGAGATAGAAACCAAAATATAGTAATCAATAGCAATTAAACATGCTCCGGATCCTTTCTTGGAACTATTGGGGCTTCCCATGGAACAAAGGCCCTAAGCTAAGTTGGATTTCAAATGATGTTGATATTATTTTGCTTGTTGAAACATGGGAGCACAAAGAATCTAAGGACCCTAACATAGATGGCTTTACGTTGTGGTCTACCTGGAACAAGCGATCCTCCTGTAGAGCATTGGGGGAATAGCTTGTTACATTAAGAAGAAAATCTCCCCCCATGCTAGGATTTATAAAAATGACCCTCACAACCAATATAGTTGGATAGAGATCAAAGACATTAATAATAAAAAGTCCTACATAGCAATATGTTATTCCCCCCCATCAATTCTAACTTCTATAAGAAGAAGAATCTAGATAAAACTAACCCTTACAATGGTTTCGAGAATGATATTTCTAGCCTAAGGAATGATGGTAATATCCTTTTAATAGGTAACTTTAATGCTCGAACTTCAAACAACCAAGCTATTATTCTAAGCAATCATTCCAACCCTAATCCTCTTTGGTTAGATGAAGACCCTACTCTAGCTACTATGTACAAAAGGAGCTCTGAAGACCTCGGGGAAAATTTGTTTGGGTCAGAGCTAGTCAAGCTTTGTAGTGCTCAGGATCTCATAATTTGCAACGGTAAAAAGAAGTGGCCCAATTCCAGCAAGATGACCTGCATCCATGGACTTGGCAGCAGCGTGGTAGGCTACGTTATTTCTGATCTCCCAATATACAACGAAATAATAAATTTTGACATCTTAAACGACCACGAACTTGACTCTGATTATAGGCCTTTACTTATAACTCTCATTTTTGCCATGCATAGAGTTCCCACAGAAAATAATACTTACAGCCAAAAGAACTTAATATTTGATAGAAATAAAAATGATCTC
>APFE031753609.1:0-11603 GCA_000404065.3 Pinus taeda
ATTATTTAATTTAATATTTAAATCTGATTTAAACTTAACATAAATTTAAATAAAAAAATCAAAAATGAGTTTTTTATTTATTTATTGAAGTCAAACTAATTTAAATAAACGTTAATTACAATGCACTACCAACATAGACAGATATAAAAATATTATCATATTCAATTATTTTTATGATGGATAAATATTTTTAAAATCTCACAATAATTTCAACCATGTCTACCTTTAAGAAATCTTCAGTTAAGACTCAAGAGTATCGTGGAACCCATCCTAATTACTCCCACTATAAAACCTTTCCTCCGTTAAAAAATCAAACTATTGACATAGATCTTATACTGCCAGATAACATAAAACATAGGTCATATACTGCATGATAACAACCCCAGCAAAACCAACGTTATTGTAACGATAATCGGAAGCGCAACAGCTTATTAGGCTTTGGACAGCACTATGAGCGACTGAAGGAAAGGCAACTTGATGATGGTGTGGCTCTTGAACCCTGCGCGCTGGAACAACCCTTTGAATTCTTCCTCTGTTCTCTCCTTCCCACCAGTTGTGTAAGCCATCATCGATATATCATATAACAATCCCAATCGCCTCGACATGCTTTCACCTTCTTTGTCTCCCTCAACAACTGCTTCCACAATTAACACCTTTCCCTTCGCTGGCGTTGCGTCGTAGCTTCTTCTCAGCAATTTCACACACTCCTCGTCCGCCCAGTCATGGAGGATCCACTGTAGTAAATGACAATAGAATATTATTAGCCCTCAACAAATCCACTGCAGTAAATGACAATAGAAAAGTATTGGTCCTCCTCAACATGTAGAAATAATAATAATGGCACAAGTAAATTTCTTATGCAAACAGAAGACCATAGATGTAATCGTGACCTTCATCATGACTGCATCGGCAGAAGGTATGTGCTCGAACATATTTCCCTCCATATGCTCAACCCCTGCAACACTCCCTCGTTCCCAGTCATAAATCATCATCAACTTGCTATCATGTTATATATATCAACAAATTTATTATATTATGGTGACCAACAGTACAAATCTAATTACCAGTTATGAGAGGCGCAGTGGCAATGAGGCAGATCGAGATTAATGCCACGAATGTGTGGATGTTCCTTCACAATGATGGACAAGGCAGAGCCCATACCTCCTCCAACGTCTACCAGCGTTGCCATACTCTTAAACCCATCTTCATACATCTTCGCCACGGAAGCCATGACGGATCTAGTGTTAGTGGACATGGCCTCGTTGAAAATGTTGTTGAATTCGGGATTGTTGCCCAGGTATTCGAAGAGATCCATACCATGAGCTTTGTTAAATGTGTAGCAGCCCTCCAACACAGATTCCTGCAAATGTTGAAAGGATTCCAGGAAGACGTTGCTTGCTATGAGGAGCAGGACAGGCCCACATGATTGCTCATTTCCTCCATGCACCAGCAGCTTTGAAATGCCCGTCAAGCCGAACTTTATTTTCTTGGTGGCTGCATCGTCTGCCTGATCGGCCTCTTCTTGTTCAGCGAAAATTCCATAGGAAGCAAGGAACCTCAGAATTCTGTAGAGGTATCCCACATCCAAGTGGGAATTGCCAGTTGATGAGGAATTAGCAGCAGCAATATGAAAGGCAATCTGCTCGGCAGAAAGCGGACCTCCGTTGCCTCGTGTGGCGATGATGTCAGGAATGTTGAGCAACACAGCTGCTTTCAAAGCCAATGGCTTCACAGCAGAGAATATCATCTCATACAGCTGGAGCTCCTGTGTTGCTGCCGATTCCCGTGATGAGTCGATGTGTTGCCCGGTTACAGGAGCCAAAACATGATGAATCGAGTCCATTGGAGGTACCAGGGTGAGCATAGACCAATAAAGTAATGGGTATTGAAAGGGGACTGCGTATGGAATGGGATGAAGCTGCGTGTTTCTTCAGAAGCTGGTGATCCATTTATAGATGAAGCAGCTGTTTTACTTCAATCCTATTAACAGTGTTGGTGGGAGGGATAAGATTCGAAGGATTTGTCGTCATCTTCCCCAACACTGAACTGCGCACAAATAACTTCCTACTTCCTAACTTTCATGTGACAAATCTCATTAAATAAAATAAAATAAATAACAGTGGCCCACATTCAATTTGATTTCACAGTTACTATGCTGTCTACATATTTTTGTCTATTATCATGAGGAAACTATTACACTTTATATGTAAAATAATATTTTTATAAGCATAATTGTTTCCTTTCTCACACAATTTCTATGCATCATGATCAATTATTATATTTTATATTAAATAAATGTTATTTTCGCACATTTTCTATGAATCATGATAAATTATTATATTTATATTCAATAAATGTTTTCAAAATAATATTTAAGGAAATGGTGTTTGGATGGTTATTTTTCACACATTTGCTATGAATCATAATACATTATTATAGTTTATATTAAATAAAATATTTAAAAATAACATCTACATAAATGGGGTTTTAATGTTTTTAATAGTGTTTTATATTTTTGGATTATGTAAATATTTTTGGATTGCAATTGTAGTTAAATGGTAAGTCAATTTTATGAGGGTATTGTTATGGTTATTACAACACTTCTAAATTTTGCCTACATTTAAATTTTGGAGATTTTCGTTGAACGTCTAAAAACTGTCATTTTGAGTCATTGAAGTTGTTTCATGCATGTTCTCTAACTTTTTCTAAGTGTTCAAGTTCCTTTCTAAAGAAGCCTGAACTATTGTCTTTTGTTAACGGTGGCATTGGCACACCTTTAAGAGGAAACTCTAGTGCATGCTCTTGCATTAGTTGATTCTATTTGTTATTAGAACATGTGTTGGACACATTCTCATGGCATAACGCATATTTTGGTTGTAGTCGACACTTGTGTTGTAATGACATATCTTAATTGCCGCACTTGGAGATAAGTGTCATTTTACTATCATTTTGTTGTATGCATATTAGTTTTGGGTACTGTGTTTCTTGTTGCTATGTGCATGGGTGTATATGTGTATGTGATCATGTTCAAGGCTTGTTATATGCTCTTACCCTCTCGTCCCATTGATATCACACTTAGTCAATTTTAGAGTTCTTCTTTGTCCACACCTCTTGCACAACGCATGAGCACATTCAACTTCTAGCTAAGTGATGAGCGTAATGTGCATTCCCTAAGCCTAAGTGATGAGATACTTACCTCCTGGACCTACACATTACACCCATCTAGCGGACCCTTTACTGTGAATGAGAAACCTCAAAGCAGAGTCAATCAACCTTACTACCTACACTTTCCCATTGCACAAGCCTGGATTAACCCTGCCTTGAATTGCACACTGCGTATTCTCAGTGGACAATAGGGACTTTTTTGAAACCTTGAAGTACTGAACTATGAAATCCCTTAAACCTCTTCCTCAGCCACTGTGTGTTGCACAATTACAGTACCCACGCTTGCCTCCCTTGTCTCGTAAACTTTTCCTCTTCACAATGCCTGCACTAATCTTTCCTTCATTGTGCACTACACACTTTCATTGAGCAGTAAGGTCACCCTCCAGCCCTTGCAATTTTTAAAACCGCAATCCCTAGAGTCATCTCCTCAACCATTGTGCACTGTGTATTATCAGTGAGAAAGCATGGCTTCTCTGCCACCAGGACCTGCATAATGCACATAAGATTTCCTCTTCCTTCCTTGCCACTACACATTGCACACCCTCAGTGTTCAATCCTTCAGTCCTTACCTCCAAAACACACGAAATGTGACCAGGAATGCCTCCCTCTCAACCCTAGTGTCATTTTCCCATCACAGTCAACATCTTGCATGAGAAAGAAAAGGTAGATTAGGTGATTTTGCGACTGATATTGGCTTTCCAAGAGTGAACTCTATTTGTAGCTATGATCCTAACATGGAAAGATAATTCTTAAGGAGGACGTGGAGGAAAAGCTACAAGAAGAAACTTGTGGAAGTGAAATAGAAAAGCATCATCAAATGAGGAAATAAAGAAACTCTAAACTACAATAGATGGATGAAGACTAGGATGACATGAAAGAATCTAATGTTATAACCAACCGTTTTTCGAGGATGAAGATGAAGATGTATAAGTAAGATATATCATGGGGGACATGAATCCATAATAGAAAAGAGGAGAACTTGGCATTGATACATTACAATGAAGTCTTATGTCACATTCGCCAAATTATGGCTTCTCAAAGTGTCATCATAAAAGTATTGTGTTGTCCATGTATTTTGCCACAATTTGAGGAGTGTAATTTTGTATTTCCAAAAATAAGAAAATGTAAAATGCACGGAAGCTCAAGGGCCACACATGGAATTTGGAATGTCACTAGGAATTCCTAGAGTCATGTAGGAGCTCAAAGGTCACATAGAAGCTCAAACGTCACATGGGAGCTCAAAAGTCACAAGGGAGGTAAAGAGTCACATGGGAGGTGGAGAGTCACCTCATTTGTTATAAATAAACCCTCATAGCTCAAGCAAAGGAATTTTCACCTTGGCTTCTCAAGCTTAGAATAGGATAGAAAATCATCCTTTTGAGGAGCAAGTGGTGGCTTAACGTTCCACTATTGGAGCTAGTTATGTATCCTTATAATCGTGTATCTTGGAACTTTCACTTAATGATTTGAATCTCTGAGAGATGACACACTTTCATGCATATATCGTGAATGTTGTAAGACTATTCTTTCATTATTTATGGTGTATGTTTGTATTTATACATACTAAGGAAAATGAACTATTTCGTTGGCTTTAGTATATATATTTGAATTGTCTGTCTCTTCCTTCCATGATTTTTGTTTCTTTGTGAACTATTTTGCAAGATAATTAATGATTATTTTATATATATGTGTGTGTCTTTGTTACGATAGTACTATTAGTTTTCTTCTAAAGACTCACTTTCGTTTTTCCATCCGTGAAAGAAACTCTATACACATTGCAATTGAGTACTTCACAAGGCTAACTTACTTCCTTATCTTGAAGTATATGCGTACTCTCTTATGTTGTTTATTGCAGCTAAGGAAAATCATTAATATTATGGTATCCAAGCCTATTTCTCGGATGGGGATCCTACTCCAAACATTGCGAGGTCTAATTTGGATTTCATATTGAGGGGAACCCCATGTATGTTAGTGGTTTCTAGCACACTCAATAGGTACCTAGTGTGGTTCCTCTACACTAGTAGATTGGTGGAGTTGTGATGATCGAAGATTGAGGACATTACATTGTGATACATGTGTTCTTAGGGATCTTGGTGCAATGTTAAAGTTAGGTGTCTGATTAGCCAAGCCTCATGAGGGGATCCAACGCATGTCAATATGCAGGAATGATTTCCATAATTGTGGTTAGGAGTATCATACCGAGAGACGTTATCATGATGATGACATCCAGTGGAGATTACCAAAGGGTTGTAGGTAGATTATTGTTGGGGCAACAATAACTCTAAGTGGGGGAGCATTGTTGGCCCTCAGTATTGCAACGAGAATACTTCAAATCCTAAGGGTCTTAGCTTTAATTGCCAACGCAAAGTTCATACAAACTTATGAGGGGCCATCACTATAATTGGAGAAAGTACTATCTCTTTATTTTTATAAGTTTTATATAGGTGGAAATTACTAAGATGAAATCTTATTATAAAGATACCATTTTAACAGTTCTATGCTATAGGAAAAAATTGAAATTGTAGGAAATGGAAGACAAAATTAAAACTATACTAATTGAAATGAAGAAATTAAAACCATATTAATTGTAATGAAATGAATGCATACCTATTCTCCTATGCAAGGAAAGAAGACTCACAACTAAAGTAAAATATTACAAATAGTAAACCTTAATTTTGCATGAAAGATGAAATTTCTATAATGATCTAGGTCAAGGAAACTACTTGGTATCTCTACTTCTAAATTTCACTCTCATAGTTCCAGGGGTGTTTTAACACATCAAAGAATGACAATCATGAGTTGGATACAAATCTGGGAAAGTTTTATCGTGAATTGCAAACTATTGTTGGAGTCTTTTTTTTGCTATTAGAGACAGTCATATGAGCAAAAGAATATGCTAAAGGAAATGTTTGAAGGAAAAATAAGTCGAGGAAGGGATAAAATAGTAGTTTTTATTTAGCAAGGTACACTATAGTAGTTTTTATTCACCAAGACACATGACTATATGGTTTTTTTAGATGCAAAACAAGGGACCACATAGACAAAATAAAATAGTCAATGATGAACATCAAATAAACAATAGCAATAAAAGTGAGTTTGAATGTACAAATAATTATATAACCACAACCAATATTATCATCTAATTCTCAAATACTATGGAAGAAAGGACTATTCAAAAACTAGCTAAGTAACTGTTAGAGTCAGTATTCGCAACCTTCCTCCAGTGATCAAACATGCTCTTACAAGTGATTTTAAGGTGTCAAAATCAAATTTTGTCATTTCAGTGAGTCTTCAAGCAAAATTTAGTCACTAGGCATTAGGTCTAGGGTTTGCTTTCACTCCTTTCAAAGTTGCCCAAATGTCGGTCCATGTCACCATTTAGCTGAGCCTATCATCATTCAGAAGGTTGTTATCATCATGTAAGGTTCCATTGGGTCATTTTACACCTTGTTCATGCCTCAGTTGCGCCTAGGCAACGTTCATTTCCCTCTCCTAGGGTTTTGAAGGAAATTTCTCTTGAATGGTCAAATCATTAGCAAAACTTGTATCCAGATGTTCATGCACCTTCCCCTATCCTTCATGTACCTTATTAAACACTTCCCATCACTAAGATCCCCCAAATTCCTCATTTTTTCACAAACCCTACTTTCTTGCCACAACTTGGCAATTTTCTAGGCTAGGCCTATTATTTGCTCTTTTGGACCCCTTCCCCTCACTCGATATCTAAGATTCCACTTTCCCCTGCTTCCTAACATCCCTCCCTACTTCCAAAAATTTCCCCAAGAATTTAGAAGCCCCTTATCCCTTTCATTTCACTTCATTTCGACACAATTCCTTGTTTCACACATCGGGATAAGTTTCACTCAAAAGATGTTTCAGAGAAATCAAAGATGAATTTTTAAGAAATGAGAGAGGTTTTTGTCCAAAACAGGCCAAGGAAGAAAAAAATCCTTCACTTTTTACACAGGTGTCATGGTTTTAGATAAATGTCAAAAATACCGTTGTCTCGGGAGAATTGATGCACCTCTGAAGTGACCTTAGGAAATTCAAGTTTTCTCCTAGCTTGGTTGGCCAAATGACTTTTTTGATGAGTCAAATGGTAACTGGACACAAGGAGCTTTGCAGTGAGATATCATGAGCTCAATTTGGAGTTGCGGAAGGCATTCAAAAGTTGACTGCAACAACGCTCTACCTTGAGGCAGCCTCATTTGGCACATTTTGACCAGTCTTGGGAGATATGATTTTTGACAGCACAAATGAACTCCAAATTGAAAAATTCTAGTTTTTTTGGAAATTAGACTCAAATACCTTTCCAACAAGCTATCCTGCACCCGATTTCAACACCGCAAAGGCCTCCAAAAGTCTCCTGGACAATGCACTATGTAGCGCGCTACGCATTGGGTGCGCGTGACCCATACAGAAAGGCACGTGACGCACTGGATAAGGTGCGCGACACATTGGCTGCGTGAGGTGCATTGGGCTCAATTGGCCAGTGTAAATTTACAAGTGCGCGATGCATTGGGCAAGGCGCGCGATGCTTATAGTTTGGAGCCCTAAACTAGTTCGAAAACTCATCAAATCGCCTCCTCTTCACATCAAATTGCCAGGTAGGCTCGCCTCCATTGCATTTGCTTAGTTTTTGATGGTGAATGTGGTGGGTTCATGGCTCATGCCCATTGAAACAAGAATTTGAAAAAACCTCCTTTTTCCAATAAGAAACATTGCTTAAGGTTTTGAAAATAGTGTTGTCACTAAGGTCTACTCTTTTCCTCACTTCCCGTTGTCCCTCATTCCCCTTTGGCATGCATTTGGCGATTGGAGACAAAGACACCAAGGTATCATTTCTCATTTTCAACAAGTTGAACATGCACTTCGCAACACCATGATTGACAACAACACATCATACAACCAAGACAGAGATTGCACCACTGAACTGCATACATCAGGAAGACACTGAAGCGTCGTGAAACACCTGATCCACTCTGGATTTTGGCCGAGGTTGCTTTGGTTGGGCATGATACATGATGGAGGATCTTCGTTCCGAATTTGAGCAAATTCCGAGAAATTTTTGTTATTTTGAAAAAAATTGGCTTAAAAACAGGTTTTTCAGCTCAACGCGTAGCGTGTCGATGCGCGCGCTTATGATTGGGACACTTGCTGGAGGAAAACTTTATAGTTTTGGATTTTTCATGGTAATTTATGCATGCTCAGCTATTTCCAAAGCATTTCATCAAGTTCTGGGTGATCAAAAGGCCCAAAAACACCATGAAAATCACCTTTCTTCCACCTTTTGCATTAGCAGGAAGTACTTCTGGGAGAATGACATTTTGAGGGGGCAAATAAGCTCCAAATTGAGAAATTTCACTTAGGCTAGATAGCAGACATCCAAGGCTTCCCAACCAGCTATTTTGAGCTTGATTTGGATGTCGGGAAGTGCCCCACAAGCAGGCTGAAAGGCACACGACGCATAGAGCTCAATCGTGCCGTGCATAGAGATTTTTGGTCAAATTTTCACTGTTCAGCTTAGAAATTCGCCCAGTTTTGACCATTTTTTCTTCTTGATACTACTCTTGACTTTTCATGATGTAATTTAATAATTATGATGTAATTTTGGCACTTTTTTACTTGTTCTATAGGATTCATTCACTAAAAGGTGAAAATTAAATGAATGAATCAGTATCCTATCATATAGGGGTAAGTTGTTTGACTACCTAGATTTCGGTTCCTTGTTTAGAATTAGTTCAAACAGCTCCTAGAATGATGAGCTAGACCCCTAGAAGCAAGGAAAGGGGTTAGGATGGTCTATATTATGTAATTTCTCAATCATTTTCAGAGGTTGGAGAGGTTGGACACTTGGGATTGCTTTGGCATACTATTTGTACATATTTTCTCTACAATTTTGGCTAAGGAAAGACCAAGGTTTTGCAACACTATTTGGGATCCATGTGGCTTTATGTTTTGATGGTGTGCTTCTTCCAGTAATTGGAAGTTGTTATGTGTATCATTTTCCTTCTTTCATCTTCTACAATTGAACAAATGAAGGGTTAAGGTAGAATCCATCGATGGTTATGCTCTGTCTTTAAGTTTGTTTGATTTTCCATGTTTTCATCTATTTATGGAGAATCCTTGAAAGCTTATTTCTCTCCTTAACTTCTCACTAGTCAGATCTAGAATTTCATTCCATTTGAAAGCATCAAGACAATCGCCTACCTTGCCCCAAGTAGACCTCTGCAAAAACTGTGTCTCATCCCCGCACCTAAAATTAACTTTCCCTTAGATTCGACAAAAACCCCAAAAAATCAATTTCAAACTCCTTGTACTTCATACCTAGCCTAAAATTAATTAGCTATTTAGTCATCTCGAGCCTCAGTGATTACCTTTTGCTGAGATTGACCCGGAGAGAGCCCTCTCCTATCCTCATAGGGCTAGCTACGAGGCTGAGCGTGGTTTGATGTAGCCTTGAGTTTTACCTTATTTCAGCCTAAGTAGATTTGACCTAACAAGGGCGACCATACTGGGAAGAACGGTTTGCTGTTATGTTATTTGATTATAGCTACAGACGGAGTCCTAAAGTCACACGAGAGCCTCAAACTGCACATTGCTCGCCGAGTGCATATAAAAAATGCTTCTTCAGTCGACTCCGCTATCTGTAATCGTAACTAACTAAAAATTTCCAAAGACGTGTATCGGTTCAGATTGATGTGATGTGGACAACAATCAAACACTGCAAGGCTGAAATCATTCACTGGCGACTCTAAAACATTGAGATCAATCCAAAGAAACCACTGGAGGATATCTCGATCAGCAAAAACAAAAAAGGACAACATGACAATCAAGTAATTCAAAGGAAAATTTCATCCAAGACATTTTGTTCTTTGTCATAAATTATTTCTTCTCTTTTCCCAAGAATGTCAAAAAGGCTTTGCAAAGTATATTTTATTTGAGAAGAGATCCTTGGCCTGTAGTTGATTCTTTCCCTTTGAAGATTGTGAATACCAAAGATTTGCATACCTTTGAGCTTGATCAAGACCTTTCTTCTAAATTTTGTGATGACCATGTTCAAATTGATGAGTCCCAAGAGACCAAGACTGATTTTGTACCTGCTGTACATACCCCTACACCTTGTAAAATTCTAGATCGGTATAAACCTCTTCTTTTACCTTCTGTTCTCAATGCTTTCCCCAAAAACTATGATCTATACTTGCCGAGGTTCGAGGTGAAAGTAAGAATGTCAACGCTGAGCAACATACGTAGAATTTTGAGTCTTTTCTATATCATTTTGAAGTTGATGTAGAAGATGTCAATATAAGGCTTTTTTCTCTTTCTTTACAAGGCAAAGTGAAGAGTTGGTTAAGAACCCTCCCTGATGCGAGCATCTCAGATTGCCGGCATTTCGTCAATTTTTTTCTCAACAAGTGGATGATCTGGCAGAACCTTTTCCTTATTATAGAAGAGTATAATCAGCTGAAAAGAATGTCAGGTGAGACAATACAAAAATTTTCTACCAGATTTAACCAAGTTTATTATTCAATGCCAATTGATATAAGACCTTCTCCTAGATCTACTCTCTTGCACTACCTGAGTACCTTTGATCCAGAAATGGAGTTTCAGCTGAGAGAAAAGGATACTGCAACACTTCACATGATGCAGAACAGTGCAGTAAATGTAGAGGCTCACTTGTTGATCCGAAGGGCAAGGTTGAAAGAAGAAGAAAAGAAGAATATTTTAGAGCAGTTGACACTTTCAGAGGAAAAGCTTGATCTTTTCATAAATGCAGTAGAAGAGATGGTGTGGAAAATGACTGCAAAAAATGAAAGTAACATTCAAGAACAAGCGGCTGACCCAAAACATTTTGTTTCTGATCCCAGTTGTCATAGTGATTGTTTTATAGATCATTGTGAAGAAGAGAAAGTTTTTGATATGATGTGTATGTTTGATGATGAATTGCCTCAGTTTGATCAGTATGATGATGATTATGTTCTCCAAAAAGAAGCTAATCTTGCAGACGAATCAACAGCTAGTTTATGCGAGGAGGAAGTTCACTTTCAGCAACTCGAATATCGTGATAAACTGATGCATATCAGCTATGACAATGATGAGGAAAGTGCATCAAAGTTTGAAGTAAGTGAAGGATCTTTGCCTTTTTGTTTTGATTCATTTCAGTTCATCAGAGATAACTACCATGCAATCAGAAATCAAATGTCAACAATTCTTGATTTGAATCATCTTGAGAGCAATGAAAATTTTGTTCAAGACTTCTCATATTCAGATTTGCAACCCCCGAAAGCCATTGATTGTCAAGTTGCAGCTAAAGACTTGGAAGTGGACACACATGATTTAATGATTCAAGGTGACTCCGTACCATTCTGTTTTGAATCATTTCAGTTTTTGAAGGGTAGATTGCATAATAAATCTTCAAATGAACAACCTATAACAAA
>APFE031753612.1:32615-43011 GCA_000404065.3 Pinus taeda
AGTATGATGATGATTATGAGCCTAATGACCAAATCAGCCTTGCAGAGGAGTCAGAGCCTATTTTGGCAGAAAGCACAGTTCAGGATAAGCAGCCTAAAATCAACGATCAATGTGCCTATCTCAGCTATGAAGTAAAGGAGGAAAGCGCAAAAAATTTTGATTTCAGCGAAGGAACTTTACCTTTCTGTGTTGATTCTTTTCAATTTATTAAGGAGAACTATAATGAAGTTAATAAGCAAGTATCAACAAGTGTTGATATTGATCATCTGGAGGAAGCCCAAATCATTGTTAAAAATATATTGCCTCTAGTTTTGCAGCCCCAAAGAGCCATCGAATATCAGATTGAGGAAGATTCGAAAGCGACTGTTCGTGACCAAGTGATCCAAGTCGATCCCCTGCCTCTTTGTTTTCAGCCATCTGAGTTTTTTGAAGAAGAAGAGGAGCAGTCTACGCATATCAGTCAAGGGCCATATGAGCCTGTTTGTAATAAATTGCAAATATCAGTTCATGTTTTATATGATTCATGTGCTGACAAGGTGTATGATGAAGTAAAGAAGTGCTCTTCTCCATTAGCAGGTTGTGTGCCTCAATATCAAAATGTTGATGATATCTAGTTTCCAAGGCATGATAGTGATCCCAAACTTTTGTACAGTTCTTCAATTCAGCCCAACAATTGTATATATATGTTGCGGGACCCTTTTGTACGGTTTCATTGGATGGCAAGATCTCCATTTTTACCACCAGCAAGCACAAACAGCAAAGCTCACCAATGTTTATAATGCTTAAATGGCTGCATTGGCTATTTGATTTCACCTAACAGCAAAGTAAGTGCTGATTAGAGTAGGTAGGTAGGATTTCAGTTTTCTGTTTGGATAGCAATCTTGCTGCAGTTGAAGCCCGAAGTGAAGGCCCTAAGCTCTTCAAATCTGTTGTCATGTTCATAAATAAAGCAGCCAGCAAAGGGAATTTTTCAGAGTACAGCAACAACTAAAGATTAAGGCATTCTAACCTGTTGTTCTTGACTTTTCACAAGGAAAATCCATCCCCAAGTGGAGCCATTGTTAGCCTCCTGCTCATAGCAGGTATTCATCTTTCATGATCGACATTTCTACATACCAAATATGTCATACTTTGCATGCTGCAATGTTCCATATTTGATACTGAGGCCAAAGAAGTGTCCATGAGAGTGTGCTAGTCTAAGTGCCTCTATTGTATTCCAATTTTAATGAGTTATTCCATTTTTGAAGAATTTTCAGTTAAAGGGAGGTCCAAACAGCTTAATTTTGGTCTCCCTGGGTTTCAATTTCCTATTGTAGAATATAGAGAATCATTATCTGTCCAAACAGCTTAATCTTGGCAGATTCTTAGTAGGTAAGAAGCAAGGGTCGCTCAACAGCCTAATTGAGCCCTAGATGAAATAATATAGATGTAGATAGGAGGACGGTAAAAAAGAAAAAGTTGAAAAGATGGATTTGCTAGTTCAGAGTGCACCCAAACCAAAAGAAGAAAAAAATGCCTAGGTAAAGTAGGCTGGGTTAAGTGTTTTGTGGTTGCAGAAATCAAGCTATGTTGATGCATTTCATGTTTTCAAGTGTTATATTCATCCAGATCACAGTTTTGAGGCACTTTTTCATTTTGATCAGATCAAGCAAGGCATCTCTAACTCCCCCTTCTTCTTATTTCCCAAATCACTCACTAACATCCCCTTGAGGACCTTGGGATCTGTCCAACCAATCCTGTTATCACTCCATTTTGGTGGAAAGTCAAGTCAAGTTTCGACTTTCCTCAATGAAAAGAAGCCACATTTCTTGTGTAAAATCATTTCTCCATATCCCATTCAAATCACATGTTTAAGTTCCAGATCTTGAACTTGGCATCATTTCCCTTACATTTCCATTTCACCAAGTCATATTAATTCATAATTCTGCTATATAGCTCCCTAACTACTTTCCCATCCCTATTTGCTATTAAAGCTATATAAAATCCCGAAATATTACATATCGCACCCTATAGCACTATAGCTATGTAACATGGTTTGGGAGATATTGGTCCATTTGGGACTAATATAAACCCTACTGCATCTTGAACCTGGAGTTACTTTAACCCCTGGTTAAATTAATAACCCTGGACCCCCCTCTTTCATCTATAAACCTAACCCTCCCCCTCCACCTGCATTGTCAATGATTTAATGTTTAAAGGTCTAAAAAAAACATTAAACTCTAACCGGTGCACATAACCCGCAAACCCAAATGAAAAATCCCACTTTATTAAAGTTTCCCCCCCCTCACCGAAATTAAATAACTAAGGCGCCACGAGCCCCGTCCCTTATCCTTCCACCGCCTTCTCTGTTCCGCCATCCGTCCGATTACCCGCTCTCTGGATCTACGGTGGGTTGGCCTTTTTCCCTCCGAACCTGTCGATGGTTAGCATCCGGGAGATGGGCGGTTTTCCCATCGTATTCCCCCCACGTGTCACCCTCTCGACTATGGCAGAGCCCCCTCCTCCCAAACCACCTGTGCACAAAAGCAGTGCACCTTGAAACCGGATACCGCTTCCCCCTGCGTGACGTAAGCACCATGTCGCCCTCCCACGTCACCCCGCTGACGTCATCCGCCGTACTGGGTCCCACCACTGACGTCACACTGACGTCACCGCCAAAGAAAAAGCGCCAAAGGTGAAATCGCTGCTTAGGAAGCCCGGAATGAAAATCAGAGGCAGTTAAAGCCTCAATCCAGTGCATGGTTTACAGTAGTTATTTTTGCCCGAAAGAAGTAGAAAGGAGCGAATTGACCAGCTAAAGAGTATCATAATAGATTTGAAGGCCATTAAAGCCGAGTTATATCAGATTTAATAAAAATCACAGCTGCCTAGGAGCAGTAGAACCGACTAAGAGGTGCAGATAAGAGTTTGAAGGCGCAGTGATTGTAGATTGGACAGCAGAGCTACCAAAGGATGCCACATAGCCTCATTTTTTGAAGCAGCTGCCCCCAGCGCAGCATTAGATAGATATTTTTTACATTACTTGCAAGAGAAGTTAGGTTAATTGCAGTTATTTCCTCAGATCTTCTATCGGATCTATTTTTGTAGATATTTTGCCTATAAATACAGCCCTGAACAATGTAATAAGTGTGGGTTGGTTGGTTGGTTGTATTTCTCATTCTAGACTTGCGCTATAAATGTTAAGAGCTTCTGTAATCAAAGGTTGCTGGAATATTTGCATCTGAAATGGCTGGTTGTGATTTTAATGGCTAAAGAGCTTGGTATGGAATTCTCGTGCTTGCTCACGGTTCAATAAGTCTTTCCTCCCTCTGTTTATCAGTTTATATGTACCTGTATCATCTATATATCATAATCTAAGTTCCAGGAAGAAGGATTAGATCAAAACTGGTTTTCATGCGCTCTGTGCTCAATTCTTGTAACTTCTCTATGTTTTCCTCTGAATCAGTGATGAATATGCATTCTTAATTGAACATGTTTAAGCTATTTCCTTCACATATGAATATTGTCTAGGAATTATTCATTGCCCTATTAAACCTTTGTCCACTTTCCCTCTTTGACCGGATGAGAGAATTCTTAACTTCCTCTCATCTCCTGACCTCCATTTCATCTTCATTCCAGCATAAATCATTGTGCCATGTGTAGCTATCCTGCTCCATATTCCCCTCTTCTACCAAAGAAAGCACATCCATCAGTTCTCATTCATGGACTCCATGCCCAATGGTTTGAACTTCTTACACTTTGCATGCCAACTCTACCTGAATAGATCAACCATCCCACCAAACTCAAACAATTACCGGATTTGAGACAGCCATTTGAGATACAAACTGATGCTAGTGATTATGCCATGGGTGCAGTTCTTCTACAGCTTGGTAAGCCTATTGCTTTTCATTCTGAAACTTTTAATGGTGTTGTTGTAAATTATCCTACCTATGAAAAGGATTTGTATGCATTGGTACAAAGCATCAAAAAGTGGAAACACTATTTGATGGGCAAAGAAACTGTTATACATACCGACCATCAGCCTTTACAATACTTGCAATCACAAAGCAAGTTACAAGTTACAACAGTCACGACACTTCAGATGGATGGGCTTCTTGCAACAGTTCCATTTGGTAATAAGGTACAAGAAAGGTACTCTGAATAAAGTTGTTGATATGCTTTCAAGGCCTATTATTGGTGTTGTTAATTTACTTAAGAATGATTCCATTGTACATGATAGTTACATAGAACAGTATGCATCCAATGATGACTTTAAAGATGTGTATGCTAACTTGAGTAAAGGGAATCATGTAGAGGAAAATGACCATCACATGCATAACAATTTGCTGTTTCATTTGGGAAAGTTGTGTATACCACAGGGGGAGAGAATCAATGTCATAAGAGAAGCTCATTCTTCTCTTATTGCTGGCCATTTTGGTGTAAGAAAAACAGTTGCACATCTACATAGGTATTGCTATTGGCCTCGCATAGTAGATTCTGTTTCAAAGTTCATAAGAGGTTGTTCATTATGTGCTACAAGAAAGCCTAGTAATAGGAAGCTTGGCTTGTATACTCCTTTTCCAGTACCTTCTAGACCATGGGAGAGAATCTCTATGGATTTTGTAGGAGGTTTTCCAAAATCTAGAAAGAAACATGATTATTTATATGTAGTAGTTGATTGTTTCAGCAAAATGTGTATACTTATGCCTTGTAAGAAAACTATAACTGCTGAACAAACTGTTGAATTATTTTTTCATCATGTATGGATTCACTTTGGTTTGCCTACTTCCATTATTAGTGAAAGGGATTCCAGATTTGTGGGGAATTTTTGGTCCAACCTATGGGAGATGATGGACACAAAGTTGAAGAAAAGTACTGCTTTCCATCCGCAAACAGATGGACAAACCGAAGTTGTGAATAGAAACATTGTGCACCTCTTGAGAGGATATTGTAGCAAGCATCCCAAGCTTTGGGATGAACATTTGCACTACATACAGCATGCTTACAATCGTGCCAAGCACTCTTCCACAAACACCTCACCGTTTGAAGCTCATTTTGGTTACTTGCCAAAATCACCTCTTGATTTCATTCTTGAGAAAGATGTTTCCATTGAGGGACATAGTGATATTGACAAAGCTCGTTCATTCATTGAAATAATTCAGCAAATACATCAGCAAATTCAAGAACAACTTGAGAAGAGTCAAGGCAAGTACAAGGGAAGACACAATAAGCATAGAGTCGATCACAAGTTTCAAGAAGGGGATGAGGTATGGCTGTACATTAGTAAGGAAAGGATGCAAGGAGAAGGTAAAAAGCTGAAGTCTATTCATTATGGTCCATTCAAATCCTCAAGAAGGTTGGAAATAATGCTTTTCAATTAGATTTTCCTTCCTACATGCAAATGTATTCTGTTGTTAATGTGGAGAACTTACGTTTGTATGAACCTCCTTTGATCGTTGATCATGAAAGCGTTGTTCAACTGCCATCTATAGAAGATTTCTCGCCAGAATCTTAGATGAGTTGAAAGAAGATACAATCCTTGACAGAAGGACACGCACTTCAAGGAGGGGCAATGTAGATTATGTTTGGGTTGGTTTCAAAGGCAGAAAACCGAACAAGGCAAAGTGGATGGAGGTGGACAGAGTGAGGGCATTGTACCCTCACGTCTTTAACAGGTAGTTGAAGGCTTTTGGAGTCCAAAAGCTTCCCAATGGGGAGGCGTGATCAGGGGCTCATGTCCCAAGTGTCGTAAAATGCTCAAAACTGAAAGTGCTCATAACTAGCTTGAACTTAAACAAATGGATAGAGCTCATCCTCTTGATTCCAGCACCGCAAATGGTTCGAAAAACGGTCATCGTATGAGAAATTTATGCCAAAAACAAAATCGCCCAATAACCCTTAATTTTTGAATTTTTAAAAAAAATTAAAAAAATAATATTCCACAGAATATTCCTTGGAATATTCCTTTTGGACAGGCCAATCAGGAGCTTCCACGTGGCAAGCTCAGAAGCTGCCACGTGGCAAGGTGATGTCAGCAGTGCAATTCAAAATTTTCGTTGGATGAAGGGTGACTTGAACCCACAACCTACCTTACATTAGCCCTCTGCCTTACCGTTGGGCCACAACGGCAACCATTGAAAGCTAGCGAAACCATTTTATATTTAAATTTTGAAATTAATGGCGGGCGGGAATGAAAGTGGCTAGCCCCCACACCATATGACCACAGCCATTGAACCAGGGGCTCCGCTCAAACCGCCGGCACGAAATCCCATGCAAACAAACCGCCCGAATTTTTTGGTCACATGCACATTAATCACAAGTAGTTAGACTAGCGGATTTTTTGGTGAAGCGCCAAATTTGGGTGGTCCCGCCATAATTGGTGGAGCTAACTCGCCGTAACTAAAGTTAACTGGAGTTTTTTTAGGGGAAATTGGCAGTTGGGAGTAAATAGCCATAACTTTGGCTAGGAAAGGCAGTTTTGGACGATTTTTTTTTTTTTTTATTTTGGGTATTTTCGACCTTTTGAAGCCATGGGCAGAGGTCTTACAACGTTCTAAGGTCATTTGCACAGGTTTTGGAGCCGTGGAAGTTCTAGGAGCCACTAGGGCCCAGTATTGTGAGAACTGTATCGGGTTGCAGATATCCATTTGAGGTGAACCAGTAGTGAATCCTGAAGGATTCAAGTGTTCTGAATCCGTTTTTACAGTCTATTCCACCTATAGAGACTTATATTCAATTGTATATTAATTTTGAGCATTTAATTAAAACGAGGACAGGCCCATTTGGGAGCCTTGGACCCAGCAGACGTAGCCTGGGAGGGGTGAACTGCTTCATCAACTTCTTTTGCATCTGTCGTTGATTTATTTTGCAGAAGAAATTTGTTTTAATGTGTTAAACAATAAAAGGAAATAATTATGCTCTGCTTAAATGGATCATGAACAAATGAAAATATCACTTGTTTCTTTACTGCAAGACATGGGCATCTTTTAAACATGTTTACTACTGAATTGAATACCTTGCAAACCTTTTAAGTAGTTTCAAATTCAGATCAAGTTGGTATCAGAGCTATGTTGTTGTTTCTTTGTATCAAAATCAGTCAAATAAGCTATAGACAGAGCCTGAAACGAGTCAGGAAGCCTTCTAAATTCTCTTGTTATACAATTGCAAAGTAGATAAACGCTCTTTCATTCAATCTCTGGTGTAGTTGTCTTTTGATTGTTTTTGTGCAAAAATCTTCTAATTGTCTTGCAAGTATTGATGCTTACCAGGTTGAAACTTAAAAGAGGGGAAGGACAGTTGACTAGAGAACAGGAGAATCCTCAGTCAAGGAAGGCTAGAGAACCATCACCTCCACCTTCAATTTCACCCTCAAGAGTTTCAGCAGAAGCTTCCAGAATGTCTGAACAAGAAGGAGAAATTCCTGCAGACATGGATCCAAAAGAAGAAGAAAGAGTCTTCGAAAGGCTTTCTTGGACCTCACTGAAATGGTGAGGATATTGTACCAAGAAAGAAATGAGAAATTGGTTGGAGAAGGGTCCAAACATCCACATGAAGGAGAGGGCTCTTAAGGAGGTAAGAAGGATGATGATCATTCCAAGAAAGGACATGGAGGTAATGGTGATCCACCACCCCCATCGTCACCTCCTTCCTCTTCATCCTCGTCTTCTTCTTCTATGCATAAGCATAGATCCTCTGGAAAAAGTCCTTTTTTAAAGCTTGATGTAAAATTCGAATTACCTATGTTTAATGGTGAAGCGAATGCAGAAAAGATTGACAGCCGGATTAGGCAGTTGGAAGTTTACCTGAGGATCCAGAATATGCATGATGATGCCACAAAGATTCAGTTGGCTTCTTTGAGAATGGATGGAGCAGCATTAGTCTGGTGGGAGGCCAAGACCAAAGAGGAGATCAAGAAATTTGGTAAGGTTACCTTAACATGGACTGACTTTCTGTTAGCCATTAAAAAAAAAAATTATCCTCTTGTTCACATGCAGAAAACCATTATGGACTGGCAAAATTTCAGACAACTTAAGGGTCAGAGTGTCCAAGACTACACCCAAGAATTCAAGAGAAGAGCTCTTTTCTTAGGGGTAGATTTACAGACCTAGGAAACCTTGTTGAAATATATTGGTGGCTTGCATAGCTACCTTAGACACACCATCTTAATTTTTAACCCTTCTAGCTTGGATGAGGTTTGTGTCCAAGCTACCCATTTAGAGGCAAGGGGAAAAAATACATTTGAAGAGGGTAGAAACAAGCCCGCCAAGGGGAAAAACAAAGAGAAAACCTCCAAGGGAAAGGGAAAAAATAATGCATTTCTGTCAAACAGGAGAGTGAGAAAGTGATCTGTAAACACTGTTTTAAACCAGGCCATGAGGAGAAAAAATGTTGGAAATTACATCCTGAAAAAAGACCTCAATTTAACAAATCTAAAGGGAAACAGAAAACTATTGCTACTACATCTACTCCACAAGATTTAGGGGATGATTCAGGTGATGAAACGGTCGTCGTATGAGAAAGTTATGCCAATAACAAAATTGCCCAATAACCCTTAATTTTTGAATTTTCAAAAAAAAATTAAAAAAAAGAATATTCCATGGAATATTCCTTTTGGGCGGGCCAATCAGAAGCTGCCACATTGCAAGCTCAGAAGCCGCCACGTGGCAAGGTGATGTCAGCAGTGCAATTCAAAATTTTCGTTAGACGAAGGGTGACTTGAACCCACAACCTGCCTTACATTAGCCCTCCGCCTTACCGTTGGGCCACAACGGCAGCCATTGAAAGCTAGCGAAACCATTTTATATTTAAATTTTGAAATTAATCGTGGGCGGGAATGAAAGGGGCCAGCCCCCACACAATATGACCACAACCATTGAACCAGGGGCTCCGCTCAAACTGCCGGCACGAAATCGCATGCAAACAAACTGCCCGAATTTTTTGGTCACATCCAGAATAATTACAAGCAGTTAGACTAGCGGATTTTTTGGCGGAGTGCCAAATTTGGGCGGTCCCGCCATAATTGGCGGAGCTAACTGGCCGTAACTAAAGTTAGCCAGAGTTTTTTTAGGGGAAACTAGCATTTGGGAGTAAATAGCCATCACTTTGGCTAGGAAAGGCTCTTTTGGACGAATTGTTTTTTGATTTTGGGTATTTTCGACCTTCTGAAGCCATTGGCAGAGGTCTTACAGTATTCTGAGTTCATTTGCACAGGTTTTGGAGCCGTGGAAGTTCTAGGAGCCACTAGGGCCCAATATTGTGAGAACGGTATCAGGTTGCAGGTATCCATTTGAGGTGAACCAGCAGTCAATCCTGAAGGATTCAAGTGTTCTGAGTCTGTTTTTACAGTCTATTCCACCTTTAGAGACTTCTATTCAGCTGTAAATTCATTTTGAGCATTTAATTAAAACGAGGACAGGCCCATTTGGGAGCCTTGGACCCAGCAGACGTAGCCCAGGAGAGGTGAACTGCTTCATCAACTTCTTTTGCATCTGTGGTTGATTTATTTTGCATAACAAATTCGTTTTAATGTTTTAAACAGTAAAGGGAAATAATTCTTCTATGCTTAAATGGATCATGCACAGCTGAAATTTTCATTTGTTTCTTTACTGCAAGACATGGGCATCTTTTAAACATGTTTACTACTGAATTGAATACCTTGCAAACCTTTTTCAAGTAGTTTCAAATTCAGATCAAACAAAACCCATGTACATCATATCTAGCCTAAAATCTTCCTTTAAACAAAACTAAATCCCAAAGAGAGAGCCCTCTCTGACTGCTGGTAGGCTAGGACCTGTAGTCCAAAGCTTGGTTTGTGGTTACCTCGGCCGTATTCCCTTAGGAGTCAAAGGGAACAACCTGAGCGATAACAGGGGGCAACTGTTATAGACATATTTGGGCACTGTAACCCCAATCTTATATGTCCATAAATCAGGGGCTTCTAAGCCCCTAAAAGTGTTGTTTCATACCCTAAAGGGACAAGGTTAGCTGATTACATCATCTCCCAGAAGTTCTCCATGAAAAACTACTCAGAACTAGTCAAAACTGGACCATCTCACCTGCTCCATGGTCAAGGTGCGATGCATACTGAAAATCCCTTCCATAGGGTGCGATGGGTGAGAGTAGACAAATGGCAGAGACAGTTTGCAAGGTGGATGATCATGGAATCTTCCATAAACTTCTCCTGTGACACTTGCCTCTCTGAATTCACCCAGGGATGAGTAAGAGATCACGAAATCTCCAAGTGGAACTGAGAACTATCAGAGAAATGACACTAATCATAAACCCAGAAGCTGACTCACCCACCAGCAAACATCTATATATGGATCCCTCATCCTAGAGATCCAGAGGCTGGAATTTTGTATCTTGTAAGGAAGTGTTGTTGGTTTCTCTATGGAACATCATAGTGTTGGGTGATCTA